>MU270799.1:0-17217 GCA_021432625.1 Leptodontidium sp. 2 PMI_412
ATCGTTCAAGAAGAAGTGCTAGAAGAGCTCAAAAGGATGAAGAATATCGATGGGGGAGAGTTGGATATATATATGCATCCTTGAATTAGACCCCTGCCACACTCCAGGGCCCATATTACCCCGCACGTGACGCGGGATTACATTGTACCGATCGATTCAAAACCCTATGAATTGAACCCTGAATGAATCTGTAAATAATTGATTCAGATTCATTGAATATGAATCTGCAAGTTGATTCATTCGATTCAAGAGGGAAGAGGTCGATTCAGGGTTCAAAGTGCTCAAATTCCAGCCCTAGGCGCACCTCACTTCATCACTTCTCAGTGACCAGCAACCTCCTCTACTAGACGGTCTGGCTCCCTATCTACGACTATTTACATAGGCGTTTCGAGAGTGCTCTGCTTTATTTCTAAATAGATCTCAGGCTCCTTGGCTGCCGCTTCTGCTAGCCATCTCCCGTCCCCGTACCTTCAGTCTCCCCCAGTGTGGTCAATAGTGTGGGCGTTAGTAGTGAAACTGGGCACCACTGCAGTGAGTTTTAAGATATCCCCACTGTAGTGGTTGCGACTAGTGTCAAACTGGGTCAGTGTCACCAGCGTGCACTAATTATTGACCACACTGAAAGGAACCCGGGACGAGCTCATCAATTGGCGGTTGGATCATTCTAGGCGGTAGCGACAGTTCTGGAAGTTACGGAAGCTAAGACGTGACCTCTATAAGGTAGTTTAGATCCGTAGATATTATAAATCAAGCAGTTAGGAACAACAATAACTGGAAAAGCATCCCTGCGTAACGACAGATTTTATCCTCTATTCCAACCCATCCCATGCCAACTACTCAGCCGCTCCCGAACTCATCAAACAGCACTTTCTTCGCTACAATGCATTCAGTACACTATATTTCCATTGTCAATCCAACAAGAAGACTTACTACAAGGGAAAGATGCCCAGTCTCCCCCATCTGGGGTCAAGAAAACCTTGAAGGCACCTCCTACGACCTTATTTCTCATCTCTCCTGCGTCTCCTGGTGCTCTTCTCAAATTCTTCAATCTTCCGAACACTCCTAGCATACTAGCCGCTGCCGTCGTAACGATCGGACGCCCGAGACACTCATGCGGGCCCCAGCCGTGGTGGATATAATTCTCTTCCGGTCGGTCAAGCTTGATGGTTTCTGGGTCAGGGAATTTCAGCGGGTCGGTCCCCGCGGTTACGAAGTCCGCGAACAATGTGTCGTTTTCCTGAATTGGTACCGTGCGGGACCCGTCCTTGATTTCAGTCTTGGTGGCGACAGTGCGGAGAACACCGAAGGCGGGGGTAGCGAGGCGGAGACTAAGGGGGAAATGTTAGTTTGGTGAAGCAAGGGGACGGGAAGGGAAAGATGGAAGCTTGCCCTTCTAAAGCGTATTTCTTCAGTTTCTCGAAGTCCTCGGGATCGTCGGAATGCGCCAGTTTCTGGATCGCGGGCCAGTGCGAGACGTACTTATCGGACATATACAAATCGATAAGTTGTGCCCACTGTTCTTTGTCAGTACGTATATCTCTAGAAGCTCGAGAAACACCACATACCCCTTGCCCTTGTGTTGCAACCGCCGCCGCTGCCGTTGGAATTATCGTCCACACCACCTCATCAACGCTCTTCCCACCCTCAAACAGACGATCCACTAAACGGCCACCATAATCGTTGAGAATTGCCTCGGTGGAGCGAACGCTCATTATATGTTTAAAAGCGGAGAAGCGCTCAGCTTTCACTGCGGTGACAGAGGCTGCCATCACCTCTCCAAGCCGCTTCGTGTGCTTTGCGGCTGTCATTTTCCGCTGGAGCGACGAGGCAGTATCCAAGTCCAGGAAAACATAGCCGAACAAATGTGCCATTGACTCATAGAGGTCTTGCTCCGTGTATGCATTCGACCCACCGCCGGCGCTCTGTAGAGGCATCCGGAAGAAATGCCCAGCGAAGTTGGCATGCGCGAGGTTTCCAATGCTAGGTATATTAGCGATGTACTACTACAGAGTTCTATAGGAGGACGGGAGACATACTCGCGCACGACGTCGACTTGGAAGGAGCCGCCAAGCTTCCGGCTGTTTTGATGGAGAAGACTCAAAGTGGTAGCCTCGTAGAATTTCCGGACTTCGTTTAAGGCATTCTCGGGCCTGTAGAGGCAGCCTTTGACGAAAGCTCTCTGTTGGGAATTGGCCTTGGAGTCCCCGCTGAGCATGTAGTCGTGTTTTGTGAGCTCGAATGTATGTTTTCCCCCTATGGATAAATCAGATTTACTTATTCCGCTGTGGAACTACATCAGCGTTCAAACTCACAGGGGACCTTGAAGTTTATCTGGTCGTTAAGGACATCAGTCACTCCCTGCCACGTGAAGACCGGAATCGGTGGCCCAATGAATGACGGCTTTTCAAAGCTATAGTCATCCAGATGTCCCTGCTTTGTAAAAATCTCTCGGTTCTTCTCTGGTGTCGTGAATGGGAAGAGGGCATACACCGAGTTCGCACGGTACCAACCGGGAAAGGCGCGCATCAGGAGCTTGTACATGACTCCGCCTTTGGCGACGTCGAAGGAGGAGTTCGCGGCATTAAACCTGGTAAACCTATCAGCATATGTTTTGTCATTGGACAGTACTGTTTGGTCCTTACCCAAAGTTCGTGAGATTTGCAGGGCTGTAGTCGACTGCATAAAAGCGATCGCCCCTTACTAGTGCAACCGCGTCAGATAAGATGGCGGTCCCCATAGTAAACCCGGGACAAAGGCCGGATCCAGGTAGGAAGGGCGGCTTGGCTTCTTCGGCTTGGAGTCCTGGATATAGCTCGATGTCGTCTGGGTGGTCGTACAAGGCTTCCACTAAACTTGCACTTAATTATCAATTAAACTATGCAGATGCAAGCACTCACATGCCTCAGCAATAGCTGGATCTGAGTTCACCTCCACTAAATAGAATTGCTTAGCATAGATTTCGGTCCCGAAGTTAGGGCTACTCACAAAAAGTCTCATGCGGCTTTAGCTTGAAGAACAACCTGACTTCGTTAAGGGTAGCTAGTCTCAACTGCCGTCCTTGCTCGATTCCCAGCAGTTCGACCACCTTCATAACGGCCGGTATGTTGCGAGCTCCAAATGCGCCTTTCAAAAATCCCATATCAGAGCCAAATATTTCAATGATTATGGGCAGACTTACCAGCAACATTTTCGGTGGCCACCTGAAGAAGATTCACAAGCTCGCCGTCCTGGAACCCTCCATCAAACTGACGTTTCAACCCGCCGAACTCCCAATGTGCCGGATCTTTTGGTAGGCCTTGGGACCACTGCGCCATTCCTTTCAGGAATTGTGGCAAGGTGAGTTTACCTTTTAATGGTTCAGCAAAGTTAAACGAATGATAAACGAGGTTAAGTAAGGTTTCCTTTCCGCAGACTACTTACTGGCGTCAACGTTCGCACCGAAGACAAATTTCATGAAGTCTTGTGCCCACGCCTCGTCGTGATTGCTTATCGTTGCATGCCAGCGATAGATCATGTTGAATTCGATGCTGATTTGATTACCAATGCCGCTTGGGATTCCGGTTTCGTCGAAGATGCTGTCGAAAGTGTCACGAGGATCCAATTTGAAGTTCGAGTCGATGGTGTTCTGATTCAAATTCAGGATGGCGCGCAGGTAGTCGTTAAGGATTATGTTGACATAGAGGCCACAAGTTACGCTATAGAACTAACTTTAGCCAGGGTTAACTATTAGAGAATAAAATGAGTTATGAGGACCCACAGTCTACCAGTTTGGAATAGATCGTTGTCGCGCTTAAGCTGAGCCTTTTCATAGCCCGGGCTGTCCGGAGTCATGCCGTCTGGCAAGCTGAAGCGTTGCCCCTCATTGATGATTGCCATCTCTCCGACCACGTAATTGTGGAAGCGATTGAAAGCGATCATGAGCGCACAAACTCCTGGAGGTTGGCCCAGCAGTCTCGATTCAGAGAATGTATCTTTCTTGAGAAGGCCGTCTTTGTACGTTCGCACAAGTTTTTGCTCTTCTTCGTTGTGCCCGTAGAGCGGACCGAGGTCAAGATAGGACGAGTTCTTCAAGCGGCTGTCGTCCTCGTCATCCGTGTGGAATAGGTCTGTGGAGTTAGAATCAAATATAAAACGTTCTCATAAGGTGTAAATGATCAACACATACCGTGAATGAGGATCGTCCCGAAATAGAAGAGCATGCTCGATATCCTATTAGGATGCTCCTTTGCTAGGCCACCACGTGCCATCAAGGCTTATCGAAGTAAGCATCATTTAGCTCTGAGTTCTGGAAGTAACATACTGTCAAAGATGAGTGATGCATCAGGAAAAATGGCAGGCTTCATGCGCTGCGGTACTACGCTTCTCGCGTAGTGACTTCCAGCAGCCCCGAGCTTTGGGTACATGATGTTCTGAAAAGCGTTAGTACAGAAACTGTGGTTCTCATCGTGTATAAAGCCAGTTACCTACGTTGTTTGAGCCATCGGCGGCGCGATACTTAAACTCGTCCCCCAGGTAGGAGATTGGTGGATGTTTCAAACTATTCCACAACGTCTTGATGAACTGACGACTGAGGTCATCTCGAAGCTTGGATTCGTTGGGAAGCGACGCGGCTACTTGAACAACATTCTCGATCTGTACACGAGGGTAAATAAGTATTTATCGAATGCAGAGAGTTATTTAAAATCAAGGAAACATACAATGTATTTGCGGTCGTCAACAATACCGCCGGCGAATGCTGTCATAGCAACATCTTGAACTAGTTTATGATCTGGAGCAATACGACCGGCTTGGCTGAAGAGGTCAGCTAGAGCGCGAGTAACCAAGGAAGTTAAGTCGTTATGGTCATCTTTGGTGTCACTCTGAAAGTCCATAGCGACTTTGATCTCGTCGAGTTAGGGAATAAGTTCGATGAATTTGTTTTGGAAATGAACAGAAAAGCTGATCCAATTTTCGTCTGTCGAGATATTCGCCCCCCTCAAAAGCATCTTAAGAGATGAGCCACTTATAGCAAACTCACATGAAAAGAATGACAAATATGAGAGAATCACATGCCAGGAAAAGGAGCAAAATGCATGCAAGGCTCTCTTACATGATGCTCTGTCTCGGAGGGGCCCAGCTGGTTCCATCATGTCTATTATGATGCAACAACAGCTCACGGGAGAATTTCTAGGCATCTGTGGCTTGATGCCAAGCAGGATGGAATAGCTCACCGTCAAACTCTCGGTGGGTTTCCACTTCCGGTCCTGAGAGGTTACAAATGGAGGGTAACACGGGGTGGATACTGCTGCTGACGACGCAACAAGAGTGGATATGAGGGCTGACTCTGTACCTACTGTATATGCTGTATGGGTTTGTAGCAGATCAGGGCGGAACTGAAGGAATTGAGATTATGTCATATAACGCCATTGCCCTTTAGATTTAGTGCCTCCGGGCGTAATAAATTATCTATCTACCTATAAGTTAGTTTTGCTTCATAAGGTAACGTCGATACTTGCGATCCACGCAACCCGCAACGCTGCTCAACCGAGGACATGGGGAGGTGCCAGGATGATACTAGAGTCTGCATTGGCCCTCTCTCACCTCAGACAGCCTTATCCGCCTACTCTCACGGCATTCTGTGCATTGCTTCATATCTAACATACCCATGCCAACTAACTTACTCACTTTAACATCTTCATATTTTCACGTCGCAGTCGAAATACTTGCAGGCTGGTCAACCTACCGTCTTCAGCCTCTTCTTCATATTAGCCATTACTTCACCGCTAACCAGACTCAAACACATTTTCTCCAAGATATTCTTCGAAATCTCAAAATGACCAACCTCTCCATATTCGCAATTCCAGCTTACTGGTTCCTCTGCATTCTACCACACAACTATGCGATTGCCATCATGAGCAAGGCTAAGAATGGCCGCTAGGACAACCGCAATCCCTGATCGACGAATTGGGGTGCCATCTTGCGCAAGTCCACACCGGCGGAAGTGTATGGTCAATACGAACGCGCCGAAGCTGCCCACAAGAACTGTCTCGAGATCCTTGCCATCTTTGTCGGCGCAATTCTGGCTGGTAATGCGGCGAACCTCAGGAGAGGAATGTTCAACAGATTTGGTGCGACCTATCTCTGCATGCGCATTGGTTATATCGCCGTGCACATTTCGGTCACCTCTCTGCGTCGGGACAGGAATCTGCCTTGTCAGCACTAATATCCATGGGAATCTTCGTCCGCACAGGGGTCGCTCTTGCTTAGAGTGAAGACAGGCTCCGGCCGAAGGCATGGCTCAATCATTGCTTTCTTTCGTTTGGGAGATGCCGTAAGGTTGTGGGAAGCGAATGGGGAGAGCGAAGGACAGCGATGAAACGACGGGTAACTCCTCGTAAGGTTGTTGGAATGTGCTTTTCAGCTTATGTCAGACGTTCTCTTAATTCTCAGGTTACACTGCGCCCAATATGGCGGGATAAGATCCCCGCCATATAATCTGCCTGCAGTGAATCGAATCGGTGACCAGGAAACCATTTCGCAACACATATTACTATCATATCCCACATTTCACGTGAAATACAGCTCAACTGAGCATCACGCGGTCTGGGACTCATATCGCTTGGCCCGAAGTCAGGCCATCTTCGACCATCGATGATCAAGTACTGCTTTCATTGCGTTCTGTTATGCGCCCGACGGATGAACCCGTTCGAGTTGGCATGTTTCCCTTTCACATGGAAATGCGCGATGCATTTCAAGGTTTATTCCTCCCGAATTGTGTCCCATTCAGCTGAACCATTACGACGCCTCAAATTCAGCATACATTCCCCGCTAGAGCCTCTCTCCAAGTCGCCTCGTGAATACAGTCTGGCATCAATTGATTAAATTCTCAGGCTGACTGTCAGCTTCTTTCTTTCACATGAAAAGAAGTCTTAGCCAGGTTCGGGCTTGCTTCAGAAGCAGTGTGTCCCATAGTGTGGCAGTTTACACCACTATCCACACTAACTAAAGTGAGTGAGGATATTCTCAAACTCACTTCAGTTAGTTTAAATATTTGTAAACCTTAGTGAGTGAGAAAAAAGCGTCACTAACTAAGGTGGGTGGGTAGTTTCAGGGGAAGCTCGCTTATTTTTCGGGCCGGCACCTATTAGTCTAAGCTTTGCGCGTACAGACCCTAGTCCAATCTCCACATTTCTAGTTAAAAATAGTACGGTTTGAAAGGTTCAGGTCTAAGCTTCAAAATAATGCAATTTGTACAATTTAATGTTGTATTGTTGTAAAGATGCAAGCGTTTAACGGTGGATGTGTTTGGTCGTCGCGATCGAGACTGCACACGCGACCAATCAAAACATCAACACCAGTCCACATCGACTCGGGGCCTATAGGATTATGAAGGAAAGATACAGAGTATATGTACAGGTGTTTAGTACTGCTATTGAGAACTAAGGATTCAATTAAGGTCCTGACTCCTAACCTCGATTACTCAATGTATTTACCGCTGCATAACCTGCCAACAGTTGAGATGACGATTGTCTTCCGCAGCTGAACTTGAAGCCGCAGAAACACGGCACATTAGCTGATGGTGTTTTTGGTCGTATGTGGATCGCCCCGCCCAAACGCCAAGACTCGCCGTGCCGCACACTTGCGTTGTCGATGGCCGTGGGCGGAGGGGTGACACAAGGTAATACGAACCAACGAGTTTTGTCCACGTGCAGGCAGTGATGGTCCGAAATCCATTATCTGGACGAAAAAAGTGCCCAATCATGTTGAGAAGGCATTCAACCTGATCATTCGGGGAATGAAGGAAGGTACAGCTAGGTGGCGAAGCGTCTTACAGATAAGGCTGCAAATGTGGGGGACCTGGAGCTGGCGGCGGTATGTCCCGTCCCAGAGGTGTGGAGCCGGAATGCAACTCCACATCCTGAGCCGACAAGAGACACACTCAATTAATGACGTCCATTCGCGGCTCCTATCTTGCATCACAAAGGACTTGACACTACTTTAAGCCTACCCGAGGCTCTACTCCTAGCCTACCCTAGGAAATCAACCTTAGCCTACCCGAGGCACTTCCCTTATATAATAATTATATGTATATTAGCTAGAAAACCACCCTACTTATATAGTATTAAGAGAGAGATATATAAAAAGCACCTATAAGCTTTAAAGCAAAAGAACAAGATAGCTTAGAAAGAATAGAACCCGAACCATAACCCTAACGCCCGTTCTGCGCACGGACTTGAGATAGATCTTGGCATGCACTTTATCCACTCCTTCTACTTTAAGCCATTCCTATGACGCCCACATGTTCAAGAATGGGAGGATCAGAAGCTGCAGAACGAACTTTAGTCTAGGGGGTGTTACGGTGCCATATCTATACAGGCCAATCAACTACGACGCTCTGAGCTACAAAGCCTCACTACTTGACTCAAACAGAGGCAAAGGATAAGAGCGCTACCCATCTCAACAATCTCTGGCTAAAGTTTGCATGGACTATTGCATACCATTAATCGGCATGGAATCCATTGATCAAACGGACGAAAATTAGTACGACATGCTTTGTATTCCACTCTGGAAGCATCAAAACGGTTTTGTGCTGCCTCGAGCTTATTCAAATGTCACTGAATTCAACGTCCGGTAACCCCCGACCTCCACAGAGACAAGAAGTCGCACTGACACCAAATCAAAAGGTTGGTCGGATCAATTCATACATTCTAACAGACCAAAAGGCGCCGGTAAATTCCATCGATTCTACCCCAATTCTACTTTAATATTTCCCCAAACCTCGTTCCTCAAGGCTTCTCGAGACGAACCGGGATGCGGTTTGCATTCTCCTGTCCCGATTAGGAAACCATACGATATCACATGTTTGTTGTCTGATATGTACTATAATACATCTGCGGTCAACAACTCGACAAAGCGCTGATGATGGCTCACTTATCCATAAAAAGAATGTGACTGAGGTCATCATGAGACGCAATGCCCTGGGTTCAACGACACTCATGACAAATGGATTGGGTTCACCCTGATAGATGGTCTCAGGGTGAGACGGTGCCTGTCAAAAGCTTAATCAGCATTTGCTTCAAAGTGCCTTGTCATAAACAATTGTCACATGTTTGGAAGTAATCACGCCACTTACTACATGAGCATGCTGTCAGGCTGCAGGTGCCAATATGATTTCCACTTTCTATCAGGAGTGGTCTGATATGAACTACGGCTAAACTCTAGAACGAACATAGTTCTCAAATTATATAAAGGTTCACTGAAAGATGCTGTGTTGATTTTCTCCTAAAGTAAACACCAGATTTTACAAATTCATGCAGTTGTGAAATTCCCACCGCTCGTCGACTTTACCATGGGAAATTCACATTCACAACCACAGAATCACGACGGCATTCCTTTTGCAGGCGATATCGCCAAGGGACTTGTTCAGCTAGGCCTCAATGCCATTGGGTTTGGAGCAAAAGTGTCACAAGAGCTATCCAATGTCTTGATAGGACCTGACAACACAGAGGAGATCGCAAGCAAAATCGCAAACGAGTTCATCACCGCGCCAAAAGACATCCTTAAACAAGCCAACCATGAGCGAGTGAAAGAACTTGTTGCCGCGGTTTTGGAGCTGATTTGCCCGGTAGTGGAGCTCATGGACCCCCAAGCACTTTTATCGTCTCTTCTCGGAGCGGGAAGCTGCGCATTCAAACGAATCCATAATGTCAGCATGAACGGCGACATGACCCGTTGGTTGACGAGTATCTTAGAGGGTGCATTGCATCTGATTACCCCGGCATTAGACAGGCTCAGCCCACGATTGGTCCTGGATACAATAGTTACGTTTTCAAAGCTGGTGGTGAAAACGGTGCTGCTCAAAATCGGCCAAATTGGAGTCATCACGGCGGGAATCTACAGCAACGATCTCAACCTCTCAACGCTTGCATTTATTTGGAACGATCGTTCCGAGTTCGCGAGGTTTCTGTTGGACGTTACCGAATGCGCCAAGTGCTATGCTACAGCCATGTCCCTTGATGGAAGAGCCAGGCAAAACACTCACGGAGAGGACAACGAGTTTGACTTCTCCAAAGCCATGAACCGACATGCAATAACATGTCAGATCCAGAGACTAGCGAGATCCTTGATCTATATCTTGGAAAGTGCTGCGACGGCGACCACGTTCAATGCGATCGATATGACTGCCCAAACACAGTTGCAGAGCGACGTCGACTGTGAGCTGGGAACTGTGATTCAAGTTAGACCTTGTGGTTGGCAGAGAGTGATTCACCCGCACATTGGGCCATGGACTCGACCACCAACAACATCGGCAGGAGAGGCGGAGACACTGCCTCTAAACAGAAACCCCAAAGAAACCGAAGCCGACAAAGTCAAGGTCAAGAACGAGAAGTGGTTCTTCATCAATGGAATCGCCACAGAACCTTTTTGGCTGCATCTCGCTTGCAAGAAACTGGCCATATGGTCTTCGAGAGAGATCACCGGGGTTTACAATAGAGGAGACGGCATTTTATGGGACTTGATCGAATGTGCGGGCGAGAGAGACGATCATGGGGTCGGCAGTATCACCAGCCAGAATAATCTCATCCAAAGGACCATGAGCAGCGTACTAGCCGAACAATCACTACAAAGTCAACTAGAAGCCGCCTTGCAGACTCCAATAGAAGGTCCAGGAAGCTATTCCAACATTGTGATGATTGCCCATTCTCAAGGCTGTCTTATTCTACGGCTGGCACTGGAGGAGCTAATTGAGGTTCATGATGACGGTTCCGACATCCGCACGGCGATGCTTCGACGGCTTTGTGTCTTCACGTTTGGAAATCCGAGCGTCAACTGGCAGTTCAAGAACGGCATGCAGCTGAGTTCGTACGTTCGTCGTACGGAGCATTTCGCGAATGAGAAGGACTTTGTTGCGAAGCTTGGAGTCTTGAATCCCCACACACGGCTGGGATATGGAACAGACGAAATCTTTGTCAACAAGCAGCCTGATTGGATTGGTCATCTCTTCGGAACGCAGTATAGTCTGGATCCAAATCATTACGGAGACAGGGACGCCCCCGCTGGAGTCAATCCAACAGGGCAGAATTCGTGGTTACTCAGATGTAGGAACGGAGCTCCTGTCTAGGCGGGCAATGTAATTAATGACAAGCTGTGCGCGCATACTCCGTACCCAGTTTCGGATATCAGGGTTAGGAATTCTCGTTAGAAGTTCGTCTTGAATGTTATACCATTCGACAGCTCAACTTCTAAATACCCAGAATAATCTTATATACGTAGGTATGGCGCGTTAGAGCGGGCGTAGTATAGTAACCCCGGTCCCTGCCAAGCGAAAAGCACTGGGTCCGAAATCTCGACCACCATTCTCCCACCTCAACACATCAACATCGTCAAGCATGGAAATTTGACAGTGTCTCCCGCTAGGCTGCAGAAAGTCCTTGATGGGATTCAGAAACCCATCTCTAATATTTCTAGTATGACCTTGACCGTTTCGCGTCGACGTCTGTGCTCACGTGACCCCGCCAATGGTATTGGACCCTAGTACCACTACCTAGCTTTGGTTTATCCAACCAGTTAGTCTACTAATACTACTACTACTACTACTACTACTACTACTAAAGACAGTTCGCGAGAAAGTCAGGCCGACTTTCTCCTCTTTCCCATACGTCAATCTCTAAAAGGGCTTGTCTTAAATCAGTGACCCACTGTTACACAATCAATGGATCTGATAGCATGGGATGGAGTGCACATCAAACTGTTGGCACCTGAATCAGACTGAGACGTGAACTCAACCCAGAACTAAATCGGGTTGAGTATTACATTAACAGGGATAACAATTGCGCCAACAGTTTGTCAAGAACTAAGACCAAACAAAAGAAAGACAAAACAACCACTACAACTTTGCTCCACTCCGCACCGTCACCACTTGGCTCCCTGGGAACTGTTGCCGCAAGTTATCGTACTTGGACTGTGGATAATTCAAGAGGTTATTACTCTTGTCCAGAGTCGCGTAGTTCTCACCTCCAAGGGCATTAGCAACAACCCAAACCAAACTCTGAGTTCCCTTCTTATCTGCGCTACTCTCCCACCACATCGCACCACCAAGTCCCTTCTGCTTAATATAATCCGCCTTTAGCTTTTCCACTTGGGGCGTATCGTATGTGACCATCGTCCTTCTCGCAGGATCATAACTCCAACTTGCTATCAAACTAGAGTCGAGCTGTTCCGTAGCTCCAGGGCGGGGCAACGCCTTGTAGTCCCACACACCAGCTTCCCAGCTTCCTGGGGGTTCGGCGCTGCCGACTCCGCCATAGGGCTTCCCAGGGCCGTCAGTGTTGAGGAATGCACGGCCGTAGATTGGCATCCCGAGGATCATCTTTTGTGGGGCGATTCCACCGGTTGTGGTGCAGTATTTGATTGCATCATCCGCGCTAAATTGGGTGCTAGATGGGTTGCTTGTCGATTTGTAGACGTTTCCTTGGTGGCCAGTTACGGAGTCCCAAGAGCCAGCCATATCATAGCTGTGAGCTAGTTAGCAGTTTGAGCCTAACATATTGAGGTAAGTATTGCTGCTTACGCCATAAGATTCCAGAAGTCCAAATATTTGTCCATCTCATTTAGATGTAGCATTTTGTAGTTCGTAGGGCCTTTGTTCAAAGTTCATTAATATCTGAGGGCTGGGGAGACAACAGGAACACTTACCAGCTGGACACACAGAAGTTAGAAGGAACCTGTATCCACCAGCGGCTTGGGCAGAGTACGCATCCAACGCCTATTAGATGAACAATTTCAGTGGTTGCTAAGTGGGCCTCGGAATTACATGACTTACTGCTCGAACTTCTCTGAGAAGGTCCACAAAGTTTCGGGCCTGGCCATCATCTGCAGTTGTACGTAAGCAAACCGAGAATATCATCGTAACGGAAGCTTTGACATACCCGCAGGATACTCCCAATCGATGTCAATACCTGACATTCATTAGTAATCACACCCCAAAAAGAAAACGGACGCCTTTACCGTCAAATCCCAAGTCTTTGACAAGTTGGACTGCACTCTGAGCAAATTTCGTCCTGCCTTGCGGAGTGCTCGCCGGTCTTGCAAAGTTGTCCCTATACGACCATCCACCAATGCAAAGCAGCACCTTCAAATGCCTGTACTTCTTTTTGAGAAGGAAGAGTTGCTTGACGCAGCCATACACATTAGTTCCGACGTCATTCCAAGAGTCAGTCGGATAGTGCTTGTCTGTGTCAGACCAGGGATCGGTCAAAACGCTATTACCAATTTTATCAGTAGCTGTAATTTCATTCGTAGTATATATTTTGATGCTGAATTGTAGATACGTACACTTCTCCAGTGTCGGGTTTGACATTTGCAAACGCATAGTTGATATGCGTGAGCTGGTCCCCTGGCAGGTCCTGCGGATTGTGGTTTCGCGCATAGATTGCCTATTCATAAGAGATTAGCATGCAATGTTAAAGATGACTGCCACGTACAACAGAGTAATTGAGAACTGCAACAGTGATTTCTGGTGGATAATCAGGCAAGGTTGGGGAGTTTCGAAATAAGGTGACATCGGTGCTGGCCTATCCTTTGCCATATCCCGAGCTGAAAATTCCGAAATAGCACGCAATATAATGAAAACTCAAACTTAGATGATCTGTAACGTACCCAATTCACAAAATAAGCAACCGTCTTGAAGCCCTGGTTGGTGGTGACCTTGTTGCCAAATGTAAACCAATTCACATTGAGAAATTCCTCTGGCTGAGCACTGGCAAACCACAAATACACAGTATGGACCCCGGTCAACTTGCTGGTCATGTCCACCGTAACTGTCCTCCAACTCTGCCACCCCCCCGTATTGGTAATCGAAAAACTCGCTATCGGCGTTGTGGACAGGCTATCTATTCTCAACTGCATTGTCCCGATGACCCCGGGCGCGGCTCCCGAGGCAACTCGTGCAGTGAACACATTCATACCGCTGCTGTGGAAGTCAACTTCGTTGTACCCAACCCAATCTCCGTTGGCGATCCAACCGATGTTGCGGCCTCCATCGACGTCTGTGGTAGGTTCCGTCTTCACTCCATTGTTAGTGTCAAAGTTGTCGGCCTTGATGCGGGATGCCGCGTCGAGTGGAAAAGTCTGGTTACCGCCGACAACAATAGTGAGGAGCGAGGGATTCGGGTCGAAAACTGAACCTGACTGGTCAAGACCACCGCTCGGTGCAACATCATCGTATGGGAAGGCATAGCCCCTCGTATCCAGGTTTGCTGTGTGAACTATGCGGGAGTAATGGTTCGTGATGGGGTATTTGTATGCACTTGCCTGGGAGGCGGGTTCAAAGGACGAAGATAGGAGCGTTGAGCGGTTAAGAGCAGCGGCAAGACGTGGAGTCAAGCCTCTCGTAGCGTCAGTATTAGTGACGAATGGGCCGGTGCTACAGGAGAAAATATCCCTTGTGCCGGGTTTGAAGTAGCTGGCAAGGGCACTAAAGTTAAGGAGATTACCAGAGACGGTGCCTTTAACAACACCAAACCCAGCCTGCGTGTCGACTGAAAGTGGTGTGTTACGGTATTTGTCCCAGACAAGATTGACGTAGGGCTCGAAGTACCCAGCGAAGAGAGACGGATTCATCACGATGCCAAGATTAGGACTGAGCGCCCTAAGAACCTGTCCCGTAGACGACTTGATGTCCCGTAGACGACTTGATGATCAACTTGTCCCATCCTTTGCCGTCGGCAGCATTTTGAGCAACCAAGCCTTTACAAACAGTCTCGAGTCCATCCTTAGGAATGCCTTTGACCTGTTGAGCCTTGCCAGAGGCGTTGGCAAGGGATATTGAGATGGGAATCGAAACAAAATCGACGTAGGAGATGTTCGCATAAAGCTGCTGGCTATTGAGTGTCAATTCGCAAAACCCCCACAAAGAGTTGATATTCGGGTCAGATGGATTTGTGACCGAGGGCTCAACAAGTCCGGGGCCCGGGTTCAAGAGGAAGACGAGAGGACTGTTGATGGAGAACCAGATACGCGCGGCGGCAAGCTGGGGAATTATGACAGTGACTGTGGAGCCTGGGACCCCAAGGCGAATGGCGCAGTCGACGGCCAAGGGGCTCTGAGTTGTAGGGGGGGAAGCAGGATAGTAAGGTTCCGTGCCATTGGCTTTCATGAGGCAGAGTGCATTGTTATTGTTGATGGCACGACCAGTGATATAAGCATAGACGGTTCCGGACGTAGTGTTTTTGAGGTTGATGTTGAGCGTGTTGGCCATGATGACGAGGATGGGTGGATAGGGTAGGACAGAGTTGGTTCGGAGATTTGGTTGATAAAGGTAACGGGCTTTTTCAGAGTGTTACTCAATAATTCAATGGGGGCAAGGAACCTGGTTGATGAAAGTGAGTGGTTTTTTAGAACTTACCTGGAGTATAATGAATTATATAAGTTGGTGTATGGACAGGAGACTTCTGATCGCCGATCGAGGATGCATGGCAGTGGGGACTTCCGTCACTGCGCTGCGGCTGACCATGGTTTGGATTCTTCGAATTGTGTCTTATAAGTCTCATACGAAGTCGCAGAGCCCAAAAGCTATCTGATGATGCCTTACTGTCTATTACGAGATAGGGACAGGGACATGTCTTGATGGCTAAGTGGAAAAGCTAACTAAGTTAGGGAGCAAAAAGAGACATTTGGGTTTGGGCTTGCGTATGTTCAATAACAGATATAGTTAGCAGTTTGATGCTAATTGGACAGTGCTCTTGTGGGCATTTTGGGACAAATGTAGCCGTGGGTTCATGCCCCAACTGCGGAGAGCCACGTTGTGTACACTGCCCGGTTGAGAAAATCCGACGATAACTAAAAGAATCGTTGATTGGGGAATAAACAGATTTTTGGCCCTCGATTATGGAATCGGGCTGTCTCCCTAATCCACGTTATTAGGCTGTGATCAAATCGAAAGCAGTGAGTGATTGTTCAATGATACGCTTTTTGGTTTTATATGAACTCATCCCTATATATTTCCCTTCGGGGACCTCGCACTCGTCTCAACAAGCGGCCTGCCCACAGAGAACTCTAACACTCCATACGCCTTCTATTTGTCGATTCGTCCAGCCTTGCGGCTCCTTGTAGATTTTGTTAGTATGATTATTCCTTCTCCGCATCTTTTTAACTAAATTCATTTGCAACTGACTCACGCAAGACAAACCACCTATATCCCGCAACGAGCAAGTAGTAAGAAAGAAAGAAAAAATGTTGCCTCTTCAAGAGACAAGCTGCTTCCTCGGGTCCTTCGCTCATAACTGGGACCCAGAATTTAGAAGGCGCCGGGAACTTGACTATAACGATGAAAACAAGCCATATGTTGAACATAGGAAAGGCCCTGACGAAGGTTACGAACACGGAACGGACTTCCATACAGGTGACGACATCATTAAATTCTTCATGGGAGACCCTGAAGAGCCAGATCTCTACCAGGCTGAAGAAGTGCAAGACTTTTGTTCCGGCGTAATCCTACATGCCCAGCAAACAGGCTCTAGCATGGAATCACGGCTTGTTGCATTGCTTGATGACAGGAATAATGCAGGCCCGGAGGCAAAATGCAGGCCATACAAAGGCGCGTTGACCGCACACCGACTCTATGAAGAGTTGAAGAAAATGGTAGGAAACAACCTACGAATCAAGACTTCGACTAGCAAAAACTAATCAGGTATTTAGCGATTCAGCCCCCCCAAAAAAGATGCCAAAGCAGATGAACACCATTTAACGGCCAGGGAACAGCAAAATCCTCTTTTGGATGAGGCTGATGCTGAGAGAAGGCTGATGTAAGAGAATGCTATACTTTAGCTCAATATGCTCACTTCTAATCATGCTTCTAGCTACATTACAGATTTAGATCGTTGGTCCATTTTTGCAATAGCAGCAACAGCACCGTATAATCAAGTCTCTGTGTTAAGACATTCTATCTACAGATATTTGGCTTTTGAAACATCGATTCGGGTTTCACTTCCTGCAAGTATTCACTATTTTATGTTCTCATATCTACGGATTAATTGCCTGTCGCAAATTTTAACATGTTATCTCAGTCTAAAGGGTTTCGTACCTTTGAATTAAACTTCCATCTACCATTTTACGTTTGGAGGAGATCACAGACACCAAACGAGGATTCCCGGCGCAAGGACGGAAAACCACTGAGGCGATGCCAAAACCTGTCATTTCTGAGACCGTGGCCGACCAAACCGTCTGACCATGCAACGG
>MU270800.1:0-17139 GCA_021432625.1 Leptodontidium sp. 2 PMI_412
GATTTCGTCGAGGTTTGTTCCTCTTCCTTCCCCTCCGCCCGAGAATTCGAAGCTGGGGGTTTCATTGGCTCCGGTGAATGTTACAATGTCGTTCTTTCGTCTTTTGTATCCTCTCGTGATCCTCCTGGACTCTGATGACGGTGGTGAGTTGTGCTGTGGTGTCAACGACGCGGTCCACTGAGAACTGCTGGGCGGCCCATCGGGCGACCCATCGGGCTCTCCGTTGGCCGGAACGGCCATTGATCTAGTCGTGCTACGCAGGGTTCGAAATCGTCTTTTCACTCCGATCGCTCGCTGTATGCTACAGTCCAAAAAGATCCGGGAATGATACCTCCTTGTAGTTTTTCCGAACCGCATACAGTAGCTACTGAAATCGACTTCCGCCTTTAACACTTCTGGGATTTATGGTACTTCGTATTACAGAATACAGCGAGTTCTGGCGCGTCCCTGACTCATTCACGAGCCAATGGGAGGATATAAATCACGAAAGGTTCATGGAAGACCCCATGGAGGCGTGCACGGATATTCTGATTGAGCGACCTTTCCGTAAATTTTCAGGCCAGCATTGATGACACACTTTTACTTGATGTCAGGTTAACGACACGCGGTCTTAATATGAAGCTGACATCTTCGAAGGAGCTGAGAGGAGATCCTAGATTTTGAGTCCAAAAAGCAGAGTAGAGCTGACATGAGATCTGTACCGCTAAATCTATTGCATGAAAGAGCTGACACATAATACGTGTTTGTCTTGATATAGTTAACTAAAGTTGATTAATCCTTTAAAGGTAATCCAAGAGACATATACAGTACGCAAACGTATCAACTTGTCCCTCAACTTTTTCTGTTTACTAAGGTTCCAGCTTCTATGAGTAACGTTAGCCTGCTTGATCATGTTACTGTATATACTTCTTCTAAAAACCCGTTTAGACAAGTTGGCATGTCAGAGCGCTTATTATCGTGCTCTTCAGATATATATTGAGGCATAGTATAAATTCGTTAAATAGAGATGAAATACCTCTCCTAGCTTCCGTAGATCGCAACAAGCAAATAATCGTGCCGAAGTCTCGGATTTCGCTACTTCCTGTGTGCTCGGGGTCAAATTCATTAATATATAATTAATATATAGATAGGAGCCAATCCTACGAACAGATACGCGATATCTATAATACAATAACGAAAAATAAAGCAAGACTAATAGAGATACTTAAGGTTTTTGCTCGCAAGATAATAGAGGCTGATCTTATTAGGAAGAATAAAAGGGGAGCTACAGGTCGCGAGATATTTGAGACTGTCGCAGAGGATAACTTATTATGGAAGAGTGCTTTAAGGGTATTAGAAGTACAGAAAAACAGGTCGAGAGGTATAACGCAGTTCGAATCAGTATGAAAATTGTGACGGAGGCACTCAAGACAGACAGATTCAAGACAATACACTTCGTACTTAGAACAATAGATACAGAAGAAGGACAGCTGTAGCTGTAGCTGACCCCTATATCCTCAAAGCTGAAACACTAGCCCCTAAACACGTGACGGCAGTACCTAAAGCGCCAGAACCGTCACAAAAATCGGGGCCAGAAAAGATGTCACGATGGATAAATTTGCATATTAAATAACCTGCGGCGGGGAAGATCGCGTACTAGAACAGAGTCGATACCAGATCGACGTACGACTAGAAGATTAATATCTCACCACTATCTGTAGGATAATTGCAACAAAAGGCATGCCAAGTACGTACAGCTGGCGAGTTATCATGTTCGAGTCGAATGAAAGCATAATGTTGTCGTCGTTGAGGGAGAGACTGTGAATCCCAAAGCCTTTTGAATCTCTCCAAAGACGACATTAGCGGAAAGTTCCAAGGTTGAACATGGTCCGTTGGAGAATTTTATGCCTTAGAAGTGGTTGAAGACAATGATTAAAGATATATAAGCATCTTTTCTTACTAACTTACTCTAGACGTCGTGAAATCCACCCGAACCTCTTCCAACTCCGAACAACCAAACAACTGTATGCAAAACAGGAGGAAACTTGAAGCCATTGATAATCTAACTGTTACCTAAAGTTTCTATCAGCGTAAGCACAAAATATTCAAACTATTTAAATAATTTAAATATCTATTTAAGTTGAATATAAATAGAATTGAATAGTACTTTAGAGTATTTAAGTTGAATAATAATAGTTTAATTATTTAAATATATTTAAATAGTTTTTCTACTTAATGGAATCTTAAAAGGTTTGTTAAAAAAAACAATATATAACTATTCTATAATAAATATATTATCCTCTGAAGCTTCTTTTATTACTTCTTTAGTAATATCTTCTTTAAAAACCCCCCAACTTTTAAGACTTATTATTTTTTTCAAAGGTTTCTTTTGAAAGCCTATTTCTAGTCTTATTAATAATTAAAGAGCCTTGTGAAAAGAATCTCTCGCTACTAGCCGAAGTAGCTGGTATTTGAAGGTATTTTCGTACTAATAAAGATAATATTTTATAATTATCTCTATTAATAGACCAATACTCTAAAGGCTGAGTCTATAAGATTATTAGTTTTAGTTTTTATAAATAATTTTAAAAAAAGTAATATAACTTACACTTTTAAGAGCTCTTTTCTCTTCAAAATATCTTATTAATTCGTTTTCTTCAAATTCGTCTTCGCTAGCGTATATATTAATGTCGTTATCGTTATCACTATCGCTAGCGTCGTATATATTTTCCGTCATTTAAGAATCTGTAGTATTTTCTGTTATAAAATCTGCTTTATAACTATAAGAGAATACTTAGTAAATAATTAATAAAATTAATAATTATAATTAGAAGACTTACCTATTATAATCAATTTCTAAGCGAGTTATAATATCAGATATAAATCCAGAGCTTAAGCCGAGAGATATTAAACCCTCCTTTTTTAAGCGAGGGTCTAATATTAAAGCTAAGTATAAAGCTTTATTTTTCGTATTTAAAACCCCTGTTTTAGGGTAGTATTTTCGAACCTTAGCTATTCCGGAATTAATAGCATCGATAAATATTTTATCCTAATAAAAATTAGTAATTAATAAATAAAATAATTAAAATTAAATAACTTACTTGAAATTCTTCTTTTAATTTGTCAAGCTTATTATATATTGTAAATACTTCGGGTATTATGTAATATATAGTTGGATATTTTTCTGCTTGAAGTTTTGTTGTTGTTTTAACAAATATTGATAATATAGCTAATAAGCTTTTTAACCATATTATCTCAATATTAGTTAATATTATATGTTTACTTTTAAAGGCTTTAGATTCAGAGCTATTAATAACAGCTTTAATAGGCTCCCATAAGCGAATAAAGTTATAAATCATATAATAAGTCGAAGACCATCTAGTCTTTTGATCTAATAATAATAATTAGTATTAATAAAAATATAATAATTAATATAAGACTTACCTAACTGAGGAATACGAGGACTTTTAATATCAAAAGCTTTAATTTGAGCTTTTAATAAGCGAGCATTCTCTTGATTATAAGTAATCCCAATTATAATCTTTCGTATCTTATTCCATATAGAATAATCTAATAATAAGTTAGTTTATTTTTTAAATTTATATTTAGAAATAAAACTTACTTGTAATTTGATCTTCGTCTTTATTATTTTCGATATTATATATATCTTTAATACAAGAAGTATCATAATCGTTTTTAATAATACTTTTTAATATATCTTGTATAACTAAGTTTAAAACATGAGCTATACAAGATATATCACCTTGAAATTTAAGAGATTCTTTATTATAATGATTATAAAAAGAGTCTATTAAAGTATCGTTTAAGGAGGCATTATCTCGTGTAATACTAGTTTAATAAGTTAGTATTATTATTAGTAATTTAATAAATATAATAATTACTTACCTTATAATATTATATTCAATATTAAATAATCTTAAGGTTTCTAATAAAACCTTATTCATATAAGCTCCCGAGTGTCGTTCTAATAGCGGTTTCATAGCTAAAAGGTATGAGTTTAATTTAAAATCAGAATTAATAAAATAACTATAATAATATTAGCTTTTATAATAACTTAAATAATAACTTAAATAATAACTTAAATAATAACTTACATTATAACTCCTAAATAAGCGTCTTGATTTATAGCGGTCCAAGCATCTAGAGTTAACGAAAATAATCAGTTTATTTTAATATTAAAACTTAATTCTTCTTGAATTAGTTTTAAAGTATTAAGATAATTTATTGTTAAATCATCAATTAAGACTTTTCGATATATAGCCGGAGTGTTTCTGTAATATATATTAGTATTTATAATTAAATAATATAAATAAGGTAGTACTTACTCGCTAAGATATTCTAAGAGGTTTTTAAAAGTATCAGAGCTTACAGCTCTTATTGAGATATTATTAGATATAATAAAGTCTAATAATAACTTAAAAAAATGACCTTTATTAAAAGAATTATTTTTTAAATTATTAATACGATTATTAGTATTATCTGATTGTTTGGAAATCGATTGTTGTAAAGTTGATTGGTTATTAAACCCTCTTTGTGTTAATAAATCCTCTATAATAAATAATTAGTATATTATTTCTAAATTAAAAGTATAAATAAAACTTACCTTGAAAGTTTAAATTTAACGATTTATAAGTATTTACAAGATGAGCCTTGTAATTACTTGTTGCTCGATTAATCCGTTGTTTTTTCCATTTAAAACTATAATAGTAATGTAATTAGTACTTGTTTAAGTAATAATATTATTAATAATAAATAAAATTACTTACTTGCAACCTTTAACTAAACATATAACTGTAACAATTCGGTAATTTTCGGGTTTTTCCGGTTCCGTATTAATAGGGTCTAAAGTTTAAAATAAAAACCCCTTTTTAAATAACGTAGATTGCTCTTGTGGTACAGAAGTGGAGCGCCTCTTTTGGATCAACGTAAGTTAGAATTGAAGTGCAGTTTTTTTTTCTAAAATACATGAAGTTTTAGGAAATGAAGTTGTTGCTCTTAAAGCGGTAAGAAATGGCAGAACCTGATTAGGTAGAGCGCCTGGTCTGAGAGCAGAGCCTCAAGGCTGTCTGAGGTGGTGATCTAGACCTGGCAGCGTGCAGAGCCAAGCGAGCTACCGAGCTAGCTCCCGTTGCTGTACGACAGCTCTGTAATATCTTTTAAACTAAAATCGGGTTGGTTTTGTTTAATATTAGTCGATATAATTGAGTTTTGAGACATCTTATAAGTATATAAGAGTTATAAAAGTAGTTATTAAGTAGTTGTTATAACAAGTAGTATTATAAGTAAGAAGAAGGAGTTGTTATTTAATAATAATTAAATCGATTTCCTAGGGAATTTCTCTTTATTAAATAGAAAATTAATTAATTCCAGAATATTCTTTAGATTTCAAATCCTAAAATTAATAATATAATTAATAAGCTTGATTTGTAATAACTGTATTTTTAATTAATTATTTAATATTATAATTATTAATAAAATTCGTTCAGAATACTCTTGATAATTCTAGGAGGTTCCTTATCGTACTGTTCGCTTGATAAGCAAAAGCGGGCCACTTATCCTAATCTAGTCAAGCCTACGGGAGTATCCGTACGCTAAGCCTAATTAAGCGAAAGTAACTGCCTTAGAGCCTTAGGTATTTAACTATTTAAATACTATTTAAATTATTTAATTATTTAAGTAAGTTGAATTGAGTAGTAACTTTTACTACTTAAGTTGAATTGATTAGTAAGTACTATTCAATTCAATTCAATTCAATTTCTCACGCTGGAACTTTCTATTAATTATCCTCTGTTTCAAATGAACCTTGTCCCCTCAAAATGTGCCGGGAATCTAAGAATAGATGTTTCTGCCAGCATATGGTAGTTCTAACCTTTCCTTATGAAGCCATTAACTTCACACAAAAGCTCCAGCGACATCTCTGCTAAAGGTTTTTTTTATTTGTCCGAAATTTTTTTTCATTTGAGTAATCCCACTCGGAAAATTTTGCTTCACAACGTGTTCATGCTTGTTTTTTGCATGCTTGTGACTACTACCGAAAAATTCCCCCTGAGCAAGATCAACATTACTCCATGCCCGGTTCTTCTAGATTGCCCGTATCTGGCGCAGCTGCTCCTTCTTAAATCGTATTCCAACCAAGCGGCGACGTACATCAACGGGCATCCGGTAGGCACGAAAAATAAAAGCGAGAAAGCGTTTCAACAGCCGCCGATACTTCTTCTTGCTGGAATTCAATACAACGAGGGTGAACTCCTTCGGGTAGCACGTCTGGGACTTGGTGCTCCGGAGCCAGCAGAGAATCGTACGGCAGGTGTGATGCATAGTCTCCTCACAACGATCAAGCATATGATCTGTTGACACTGTCAAAAGTGCAATTCTAGCCTTATCACTTTGCGGACTCTCGCGTTCTGGATCCGTGGGGTTTGAGCTTGGCCCAAGAACGTGATTCACCCACAAAGAGGTTCGAGACATTTCAGTGAGATTCCATAAGATATCGGGGCGGAAGCCTTGATAGGTGATTTCCCATCGCGTTCGCTCCATCCATGGACGTGTCCCGGCTAGGGTTGGGGTGGCCATATTCGTACCATACGTCTGTTCCTGTCTTTCGGCTCTTTCGCTCTCTTGCTGCTGTACTCCTTGAATGTGTTCGCTCACACCCCGACCAGCAACCGGCCGGATTGTGCTCCCATTCTTCTTCACAGTCCAGTATCGCCGAGAGGAACTATGAGTCCAGGTCTGCCAATAGACATCATCATAGTAAGGGTCCACCCTCTGACATGAGGCATGCATACCACTCAAGTGTTCCTTCGATGCGTGCCGAGAGTATTCCGCGTAGTTTATGGTTCGGTAAGGGCACTCACGGCAAGCAAAGCCGTTATAGGGTGGGCCTGGGAACCATCATCGCGCGGAGCAACTGCAGCAGGATTGCGGAAGGAATATGGATGTCCATTCTTGAGATAGCTGGTAAGGCCGTCTCGGAGTTCCTTTGGGGTGTTATGCTTGTCACGGAGATGGGAAGTGGCCTGAGACCTAGTAACAGAGAGAGCGAACCTGCATTCACTGTGGCAACAAATCAAGAGTCGCTCTGTGAAGTGTAGACAAATTGAAGTCACCGGTAGAAGCCATTTCAGAAGACGATAAGTTTGACCAATGTCTCACAATAGGTTTCTGATATAAAAAAGACAAATTCCAAGACGTATAACAGGATATAAATCTATGACAGAACACGTCGAGATTTGACGCGTCCCTCTCGCGTGCACGAGCCATAATAGGGGTTACGACGCAACACACATGGTTCTGGCGCAACCCTCATTAAAGCACGGGCCAGTTTTGCCGGGTTACGTCGTAACACAACCAACCCTTATTCCAGTAGGAGACAATGCAACAAGATCTTCGCGCAGTTGTTTATATATTTCAGGATTCCTCATAAGTTGCTGAAGAATGCCTGAGATCGTCATAGCAGTTGTCCCGAAGCCTGATGTAAAGGATTAGTGCATGGCAGCCAACTCATTTTGAGAGACTGACTTGCGACAAGAAATTGATTGAGAATGCTTATCTTCTTCTTATCGAGGTCAAAGCCAATCTGCTTGGCTCTTCTCGATGCGTCCTGAATCAGACTGGCCACTGCATCTTCCTTGATACGGTCTTCTGACCTCTCCACGCAGCCTGCGATCACCTTGCGAAGCGTCAGAGCTACAACTATGTTCAGGATGGAAAGCAACCTACTTTGAGCAGCGCGTTCTGGTGGCTGAAATTTATACGAGGAGGGACGAAGGCAAAGATTGGATAATGTATTCTCTGAGCAACAACGATCAGCCTCTGGACTCGGGAACATGGAGAATATCAGGCGAACCAAAGGTACAATGGGTTCGAGAAGCAAGCCGTCCATTGATTTGATGAGAGGATGCTGGAAATTTGGGCTATTGAGTGCTTGAACAGAGTCCCCAAAACACATCCGAGAGATTGTATCCAAGGTGAAAGACGCGGCCATATCATAGGTCGGTACAGGTTGACCTTTAGCTGTCAGAACGCTTGCGGATTCCAGAGCCCTGTCAATATGTTCGTTGATCATGTCTTGAAAGTTAACGACACTGGCGCGAGAGAAAGCGTGAGAGAACAGGCGGCGTATTTGAGAATGCAACTCCATATCGCAGGTCGTAAACATATTCGTCAAGAACTTCGGTACGATTCCATAGTACCATGCTTCTTCTTTGAGGAACCTGCTTTTCTGACCATAAATATCATTGTACGCGACCAGGTCATCATAGGAAACTTCATTGGGGGCAATCCGAACAACCGGACCTGTGTGATGACTATCATCAATCTGGCACGCTCTGGCATCGGTTTTGACACTTACCATACTTCTGATGCATGTGGTGAAGGTTTTCGCTTCCCTTCCAGCTAAAGTCATTTCTAAGAAGCCATAGTCTCGAAACCTTGGCAAGCAATGGACCTGGGACACCTGCCAGAGGGTGGAGGAACAACCGGTATACAATTAACCAGGCTAGACTGGTACATGCAAGCAATGGAATCATAGTCCCAACGCTGAGGCGCTGAAAGTCGTCGAGGAGAGGCATCTTGGAAGGGAGAAGTGCTTTGGGCACACTGCCAGTCATTTCGAAGACGATTACAGTTGCCCTGAGGTAGCTATGCCAGAGGGTAAATTATTTATACTATACTCCTCCAATGGCTGAAGATAGAGTCAGATAGACTATGTGCAACCAACCCGTGATTGGACACTGTCTCCGAAATGTCTCCGACAAGCTTTGGTGGGGATGTGTCCGCGTACTACACAGTCTACCCCACCGACCCCAGAAAACTAAGGTTGTATAGTATTAGCCTTTAACCCCACTTATTTTAGTCTTCGAGGCTAAATCTGGTAATAGGGTCTTACGAAGCGTAATCCTAGGTGACTCACCAAAGGCGGCGCAACTGAACCCATCGCCGGAAAATATGCCAGTAGAGGGACGACACATTTAGAAATGCCTAGCCCCTGTTGCTCGAAAATTCCATTCCGTACCCCATCAAATGTGCGATGCACATATTGAAACAATCTCAGCAGAATAGATAGAAGTTCCATTGCAGATTACCGCTGTCATGTTATATCGCTTTGATGTTGAATCACTGTTGGAACTGCCATGCTGTCCTTCATAAACACAGCAGGCGAGGCTCTTATCACAGCAAGCGAATACGCTGGGAGCTGAGCTAAACCCCACTAAACTTCCACCCCACCATTCTTCCAACCTTCCTGTGCCTCTCCACCACCTCAACCAATGATGCCTCCTTTACCTACTCCTACAACACCACGAATTATAATCAATTATCAGACGCAGCATAATCCAGATGGCACACCCTGCTCGATCCTCCCTATTATCACACAGCCCAACATTGCGGTGATGCACGTCAATCTCGCCGCAATCCACGTCAACGACCCACTAGGAAATATACCTAGTACACCATCCCATTGTCTTAACGAAACATACAATTGACCTCTCCGCAGGACGATCACGTACTTGGAGACCCTCGATACGTTACACTATAGGCCAAATTGCGAATCCTGCAAGCCTCCGGTATCAAAGTATTAGGCATGCTTAGAAGGGCAGCGAAAGGCTCCGTCACACGACGCGACGTTTAAAACATACTACATACCTCTGCGGAACTTGATACGAGATCAGAACCTCGGTAAGTTAGATCTAGATGTCGAGGAGCCTATGATACTAGCGACACGGCACTGGGAGTTCATCCGGCGATAAAAGCCGTGCTGATGGAATTCTCCAGCCAAGACTCCGAACTGTTGCATCACTTGAAATGCAGTAAGCATATCTGACAAACACATCAAATATTCGGTGAGGATTTTGCCACCTGTTTTGAATCTCTGCTGCCTAAGAAAGCGATCAAGTTAAGGTTGGAGGTTAGAGTTGAGGTTTGCGCTTTCCCCGTTCCAGTAGCAGTTGCCGAATATGTGATGCAGGCTTGCGATTTTCGGCACGTGGCAGGTCAGTGGACTTTGAGGCGACAGACTCGATTAACTGATCCGTTTTGTTAGGAATAAATCTGTGAGGTTCGAATAACTACCCTGGCTTCCGATTGTTTTGTTTTCCTTGTTTCCCAAAGAGAAAATAAGCGAGGTACCCCTTTTCTATTTCGTACATTTCGACCATATTCTTGTTCTAGCTTGACATAGTACTTCTCTATTGAAACATGCGGATCTTTTACTCTATTTAAGAGGATCTATAATTCTAGAAG
Organism: Leptodontidium sp. 2 PMI_412; assembly: GCA_021432625.1. Classification (NCBI taxonomy): domain Eukaryota; kingdom Fungi; phylum Ascomycota; class Leotiomycetes; order Helotiales; family Leptodontidiaceae; genus Leptodontidium; species Leptodontidium sp. 2 PMI_412. The sequence continues at coordinate 10,243 of MU270800.1, forward strand.
CCTGACATCGTACAGTACTATATTGGTTCTAAATTATTCAATTTACTTGAACGCTCTCGCGTCACCGAAGAGCTTTTGACAATTGCGGTACATGGATCGATGCTTCGCTTGTGTTCAAGGGTGTATAAATTTTACGATAATTTAATAATCAGAATGTGTGTTGTAAAACTCCAATCTGGTTATAAGGCTAGAAAAGATTCAACAGCCGAGCCGATCATGTTCTGCTAGCCTGAATTTTTGGGGAACTGACTCTGGTGATACAGAAATATAAGCATCTCCGTAGGGCTGCGGCAAATCCCGAGGAGATGAATTGGATGGCTGCTCACATAATCGGGCTCGAAGGAGCTAACCAACGAAGTGTCTTGAAAGGTGGAATGTACATTTGATGCAGGACCATGTGGCGCGGCTGGGATTCTGGCCGGAATCGGGACCAGCCTATCATCACAGGACGTTCGTCGGCTATCCCTGTGTTCTTACTTGTGGTTGTTAGAGGGCTTTGCTAGGCTTCCCTCGGCATTTTACTTCAACCTTTCTCTGCTTGTGACTCTTCGATTCTGACTGCGTCGCGCATATCGAATAGAGTGTGTTCGACTAGAGACTAGAGGGTAAAAAAAAACCCCCTGTTCATGCTCACGGGAATATCACATTGCACGAACGATAATTTGGTGTGTAAAAATCGTTGCGAAAAAGCACCCATGTGAAAGCCCAATCTCATGATAGCAACTGCTTGATATCGCCGATTTGGGCAATAACATGATTGGATCCAAGCCTGCATGTCTGCATGTGATGCTACACGTCTTTAGTCCCAACAGGATCTCTCAACCATTCACGAGCCTGTGGCTGGCTTATAAAATATGTCTGACACTCAGCTCCTCCAAATTCGCACTTCATTGAACCTCGAGAAGTGTCTTGGCTTCACATGCGCCAAGACTCCCGAGTCCTTTGTTGCTGAAAATGAATCGCAATCAAGGATAAAGATAAGACCATCACTCTGCGTTGAAGACCTAGACGTGAGTTCAACTGACGAATTGCAACTAATTGGGGCACCCCCAGAACCAACAAGCCAGAACCAGCGACGCAAAATGGCGTGTACGGAGTGTAGAAAAAGGAAACAAAAGGTGAACCATACAATAAATAACCAGAAACAAAGTTCTAATATAAATCAAACCTTAGTGTAAACCTGGCACAGGCAATGCCTGTTATTTTTGTTCAAGGCGCATTCCTCCTGTGAAATGCATTTCCAGGAACCTGACTACACAGAATCCTGGTATCCTCTCCAATTCTCCTTCCCAACCTTGAACATCCGTTATGAATACCATCCCTAGAATAACGTGGCTAGGACAAATAACTGACAATAGATAGAAAATTCCATTGTTGTCAGCAAAGAAATAATCAAGACTCCTCGATGCGAGCCAAAAGCATTCGGAGGATACCTAACGGCGGCCAAAAGCGCGAATCTTGCTCCAACTCATCCAGCGTTTCAAAAACCAGAACTTCTTCATTTTTGTAAGTGTTATGATCCTTAAACTGCATTGCATTGTCCCTGTTCATGGCAATTAATTTTCTTCCCAGTCCACATCTCAGTAGCACCAAGCCTCGCCTCAATCGACGGCGAAAACCCACCCGCAGCATGGAACGAAACAGCCCTACCATGGATGGTTCAATCTCCTCTCATGCCTGAAATAGCCGTCCTTATCGCTCTACTCGTTCGAAATATACATCAGGGCATTGAATCATCTAAGTGCCCCAATGCTTTGGTCATGCGAGGTGGTATTTATTCTCTTCTGAACGAGTTTCTATGTGGGGATATTGCTGTTCTATCTGATAGGGCAGTTCATGCTTTGCTAGTGTTAGGATCGGTTGAGGTATGTGACTCGATAAACGAGAGTGATGACTGAGCCCGATGCTAAACTTGCGAAGGGACTTTGGGGAGACAGTTCATTGAGCTCCTCAGTATGGGCTCATATCAAAGGTATCAAGGGCATTCTCAAACAACTGGGTGGCATAAATGCCATCCGAGATCCACTGCTCAAAGAGTTTGTGATATTGTAAGCAACCATTACCCACTGACTCTACATAATCACTAAAAAGCCCTAGAGTAGACTACGGGCTTGCCTGCACTTACGAAAAAGACTTACTCTTGCACAAGCCGCAAGCTTACGTCTTGCCAACCACTCCCTTGCCAGTACCATACCCAGGACACTTCAACAGTCCATTGCTGGATTTTTGCACACCTTTCCGGGATCTATGGGCTGAGTTGGAACTGAACCCATCTATTGCCTCGATTCTGGACATTGTACGATCATTGACCATTTCTACCCTGTCACTTTCACAAAGAGATCCATCAAGTGGTGCAAATATGAAGGTTCAGAGTGAAGCATGGCAAATCCAGACCATTTCTGACTACTCCGCTCTTCTTTCCCTGCCAGAAAAAACGTCGGTGGATGATTCCCCCGAGCTCGACCTAATCTATGACGTGTGTCGAATGGCGGCTCTCGCCTACACTTTCGCAATTATGTCGCATACCAAGCTCTCGGCAGGCTATTTCGGAAATGCTAGGTGGCTGCAAGAATTTCATTCCAAATTATGGAGTGTCAGTCTCACGAGGTGGCAGAAAATCCCCGGGATATTTGCTTGGATACTGTTGGTGTGTGTCCCCAGCGCAGGGGATACCCAGATGGGCATTTATGCGAAAATGAAGAGCTCAGCTACTGTGCTGCATATGTCCATACAGGATTTCGATATTGCAGTGGGGATTTTGAGGGCTTTCTGGATGGTGCAGAGATGGATTGCTGGTCGAGAGAAGGTTGGAGATGAGGAAAAGTCTGGGAACGATCGGTTGAAATATGGATTGCCTGGTCTGAAAGTGTCCGACGAATAATCCCCTAGGAATTTATTATAGCAACGCAACTCATAGCATGATAAATTTGAATGTTTTTGTGTCTACTATATTTGAAAAACGCGATTTGAAAGGAAGTTGTATCTTATTAAAAGAGAGGAGATGAGGCGGCGACTTTTGAGTCCGCTTGAAAATGTGAAGTGGAGCAGGCTGAAATATCTTTCTTCTGTTGCAAATTCCACTCATTAAAGCTGTTTTAAATACGGAAAAAAAATGAAGGTAATCACCCTAACCCATCATACACCCCTGAGTCCGGATCTGAAGAGGAAAAAGCTGCTATTCTCTCCAGGTGGATTGCTGGCAAAAACCAGCCAGTAATTGTGTCCACGTCTGCTCTGGGGATTGGATTTGAGGTGATGCACATCGATACTCCTAGCGAAGCATCTGCCTTCTCTCGGGAATCTGGTAGGGCTGGTCGAGATGGTGAACTAATGTGCGAAGACACGCCACTCAAATTTCGGCCTGCTTCGGGGTCAATCTGAGTAGCGGAAGCTGCCGCTCTACGGATGATAACCAGGGAACCTCTGGGACTCCACGACCAAGGGTTAAAACGGCCCGTAAGGCTGACGGAGCCAATTTTGTGGAGATATCAACATGTTTCAAGATCGATGCTCCAGTACACCACCCCAGACCTCCACGACGTGAAGATCACTACCCTATCATGGAAACGGTCGCTTCTCGGGGGGGGGATGCTCTTCCGCCGATGAGCTACTCGTCCCAAGGATAAATTAACCCCTACCCCATGAAGTCGAAAATGGTATATTCGTTTAAGCTCTTACTATGAATGAATTTTCAGACAAGATCCCAGGCCACAATTCCGCCTTCTCTGCATTGCCCCCGTCTTTCCGTCGCAAATTCTATACCCTACCTCTTATGTGAGGGCGGGTTTCCAGTGGAAAACACGCGCACGTGCCCCGGCCTGGTCCGTCCCACCCTGGCACTTCCCCGGATTCCGTTGGGAAACATTCTGGTGGGAAACACAGTTCATTTTCCTACTCTGTCCAGCCTCACACCCTCTCCTCGTTTCGTTTTCCTGCGTTGTTATTGTTTACTATGGCTAGCGAGCTCGCTTACGATCCCGCACACCAGGTTTTGGTCTGCAAGCGGTGCCAGACGTGTGTCATCCCCGGCGCTGCTAGTATCGAGCGACATTTGCGGGCCGAACCCCACCGCTTGCTTGGCCAGGTGCTTAAGACCTACGTAGCCTACGCCCAGACGCTGACCCTGAGAACGGTTCAAGAGTTGCGCGAGCAGAAGCCTCAAGGCGAGGTCGTCAGGTTAGATCATCTCAAGGTGTTTGGCGGGGTCCAGTGCCTGCTATGTAGCACCTTTCTAACTACCCACTTACCTCGAATGCGGCGTCACATGTCTACTCACAATCGAAAGGCGGACGAACATAAAACGACTCCGTTATGGCAAGAGTGCCAGCTGCAGACCTACTTTACTGCTGGCAGCCGTGTTGATTATTTTGTCGTAGTAGATGAAGAGAAAGGCAAGGCCTTATTATTATTATTATTATTATTATTATTCCTTTTTACATGCTATGTGAGTCTATGACTATGCAGCATAGAAGGGATTTCTCCCTAGCTGTTTGAGCTGATTCTAGTACAAAAGAAAGCTGTGATACAGGGTTGGGGGCTCTGTCTGATGTGTTCTAAGCGCTAGTAAGGATCTTGCCCTATTTATACAAAAGAAAAGTGTTTTACCAGTCTCTAGTCATGTGACTAGTGGCCGTCCTCCTCCTGCTCTTCCACCTCCTCCTCCACCTCCTCCTCTACTTCTTCCCCCCTCCCCAGGTGCCATGCTCTCGTGGCTACCTTCGTGGTCTTTAGGAATTCAACCGTAGCAGCGATTCCTTTCATTGTATGTATGAGAATTCGTTGAGAGAGGGGCGTTTTGAGCTGTAAGGTGTCTCTTATGTTCTTCCTGGCTAGACCCGTTTCTGGGCAACTGAGTAGTAGATGTTCAGCGGTTTCTTTCGCACCGCATCTACACCTGTCGTTGGGCGCATGGCCGAGCTTGTGGAGGTATGATTTGATGTAGCCGTGGCCGATTTTGAGCTGGTAGAAGGCGCTGGCAATCTCTCGCGGAGTACCGGGGGTTATTCTGAGCTTACATGATATGTTCCATGGGAAGATCTTGCGGTAGGAGTGTGAGTTAGTGTATAAAAGGCTATTTCTGCGGTCCGTAGCTATGGCTTGCTTCCATTCCGTTGATCTCATGCCCTTGATTTTCATCCCTAGCATGGCGAAGCTCGTGTCGTATAAGCTTAGGTGTTGGGAGGTGGCTAGCTTTGCTAGTTCGTCAGCTTTGTCGTTGCCGTTGATGTCTGTATGGCCTGGGACCCATTTCAGGTTGATTTTTGCGCCTTTTGCTGTCGCTTGTTTTGCTGCGTTGATAGCTCTGATTTGGCAGCTCTGGCCGGGGTTGTCGGACGGTGTTTTGAGCCTCCAGAGGCCGGCTTGGTTGTCTGAGTATATGCTGAAAGTGAGGCCTGGTTTGGCAGTTTTGTTTGCGTACTCAACGGCTTGCGTGACACCTTCGAGCTCTCCGTTGTAGACCAGTTGATCTTTGCCGAGGTTGTGGGTTTTTTGATGTTGAATAAGTGTGGAAGGAGGTATAAGTACTACCAGTCCCACACCTATTCCGGTAGTTGTTCTCTCGGCAGTCTGTGAAGCGTCTGTATATACAAATATATCGCTTGCGGGGTTATTCAGGGTCCGTTCCTCATGTTCTTTGGCCTCTTCTTCCTTTGGGAGCTTGCTAATCTCTACGTTAAAGTAGGTTTGCCGCTTCTATAGAGGGAAATGATAGTGGGAGAGTTTTTCCAAAGAGTTATCGTCATACAGGTGCCGTATGGAATCATAGATGCGCTTAAGTTGTAAGGGCGCTTTTGTTTTCTCTCTAGGAGGGGGCTCTGCCGGCGCTACAATCGCTTGTGTAGCTTTGTTGATTGGGTAGTCAGGTGACAGTTTGAGTATACGAAAGGCGTACATTCTGTTACTATAGTTTAAGCGGATTTTAGGAGGTGGGGTAGCTGATTCTACTTCCATTGGTAGTATTGGTGCTGTACGAAACACTCCTAGAATTTTCCTGATCGCCATGTTCTGCAGGCTTTGTAAGAGCTTAATGAATTGTTATTGACCTCTCCACCAGATCACGGATCCGTAGTCTGCAATACTCGTAACGCACGCTGTATATAGTTGTCTGAGAGCGAATGGAGTTAGGCCTTTGCCTATATTAGCTAGTCTAGCCATCCTGTGGAATACTCCTCTGGCTTTTGCTACTTTTGTTGCTACGTGGTGTTTAAAGGAGAGCGACGGGTCGAAGTATATGCCTAGCCACTTAACAGAACTCTTAGGCATGATTGTCTCGTTGTTTAGGAGCTTAATAGAGGCTGAGAGGGCGTCATGTGATGTATTCCAGTGCATGAGCTCTGTTTTTGCGAGGTCGAATGCGATTTGGTTGTGTTCAGCAAGTTGGAAGATCTTCCTTACTTCTTGTTCTAGTCGCCTGACGTTCTTTTTGATTGATAGAGAGGCTGTAGTGATCGAGACGTCGTCTACGTACGAGATCCACGTGACGCCTGTGGACTTGAATAAGTCTCTGATATAGATCAAGAATATGATTGGAGAGATAGGGCTTCCTTGCGGGACCCCTGATTTAATGGCCGCGAAGCTTTGGATTTGTCCGTCAAAGGCTAGTCTCAGTTGTCTGTCGATTAGGAAAGATGCAATCCAGGCGATTATATAGAGAGGGAAGTCTAGCTCTTGTAAGATGCGGTATAGTCTGTGTCTTGCCACGTGGTCGTATGCCCCTTTTACGTCCATAAAGAGAGTAGAAGACTTCCACCCTGTCTTTTTGTTTCGTTCGACCTCGTTGGTTAACAAGAGAGCAGCGTCGATTGCTGATTTTTTGAGTCTTCCACCCATTTGAGACTTGTGTAAGAGGTTCGTTGTTTCTGCCCAATAGCTCAGTCTGTGCGCTATGATTCGTTC
>MU270801.1:0-17068 GCA_021432625.1 Leptodontidium sp. 2 PMI_412
CGAAACTCTTAGACAGGTATCGGTTTGTTGTGCCGATGGGCCGTTGCGATGGGCCATACTTCGAATTGCTATCACAGTGGAGCCCGCCGACTGAGCAGACTCCCTTCAAGGTATTCTTAGATCAACAAGCGTAAGCTACCTCAAGGTCGATCGGTCCCTTGCAATATATTAATTTAAAATGTAGGCACACGGAAAAGGACCAATATGCCTGCCAATACCCTCGTATATGTACGCATGTCAGCAAGCGACCGGCAGAACTAAAGAGGCACTACTCAACAGTACATGCTGCAGCGGAGAAATTCTCCTGTGATTATCAGAAATGTAGTAAGGCAAGCTTTCCCTTTATACGAAAAGACCATTACCAAGAACATCTTCAATGCTTCCACAAAGAAGATATTAGATGCGCTAGGCGGAATAAGGATACGAAGGAATGGACAAACTTACAAAGCACGTGGTTGGCTGAGCGTCAAGTTTTCTCTAAACATTGGCGATGTACTCGATGCCTTACTAAGAATATAGTAGCAGATGTGGGTTGGCAATGTATATCTTGCGAGACTAGATGCGAAGCAGGCCGTATCGCAGGAGGCGGACTTTAGGGTTTGAGGTTTGGGTTAGGGTTAAGCCTGGCGAAAATGCCGAGAGCTTGGTCTCAGATTCAACTATAAAGAAATATGTGAAGATGTAAGAATACAATGAGAGCCAATTGTAAATAAGCAGAGGTCCAGTGCCAACGCTAATAGTTGTCTAAGCAACTAGCGTGCCCTGGGTTTCAACTATCAAAAAAAATCATATAAAATTGCATATTAGTCATACTCGTCGGTTTCCTGGTTTTTTTGTTTTTTTTACCGACCTGCTTGCGCAGGTCGGTACCACCAACTTGGACATACCGGCAACTTGGACACGGCAAATTGAGTAAGGAATCAAGAATAACTTTTTTACTACTAATACAATCAACTTATAAAGTGGACCATTAAATCCGGAATAAAATTCTATATTAATCACCACTTAGATGACGTCATTTGAGTTATATTATGTCTTGTAATTAAACAAAGTAGGTGGGTTTTGGGATGCACTCGCTTATGTAATCACGCACCTATACACTAACTCAGATACCCCTCAATTGTAATCATCGTAATCTACAGGCCCACCACTACCATTATCACTCAAATTGACGTCGGAATCGGAATCAGCGGACAAATCTGACTCTAAAAGGCTCTCAATATCACTGCCATCTTCCTGCTCGTCGTCGCTAGGTATCTCAATCGCTTTTTTTGTGGCGCGAATTGGTCTTTGGGATGCGGCCATAACTACAGGCTCTTGTTGTGTGGCCTCTTCCTCTGTAATTGTAGTCGATTTCCGACCCCTAGGCTTCTTTCCAGTACTAATCAACGCCTGTAACCTCATAGCTTTGTCGAGTTTATGTTGTATTTTAGCCTGAGCTTTCTCTTCCCGGATGCGTGCCTTTTCCGTTCTTTTTTGAACCTTTGTAGTTTCTTTCTCCTCTCTCTTTTGCTGTCGAGCTAGAGCTTTAGTAACTCTCTCCTCTTCTAGCTTCAATATATTTCCAGCAATATTCGCCTCTCTTTGAAGCTTCGTAAGTTTGGACTCCTGGGCAGCATCATTCCTTTCGCCGATGATTCGCAACCCTTCCCCAGAGGAGATTACACGGCCCCCACCGTCGAAAGCTCCATCATTCTGAATCCACGGAATATAGTCGTATTCTTCGTCTGACGCAGTCTCGGCCTCCCAGAAGTCGTTATTAACTGGTATCCAGCGTGGTATATGCTCGTTGGATGCAGGAACATTGATTGCCGTAGATGGATCACCCGGGGTATGGTTATACACTCGTCCGCCCATATCTTTATGGCCTATTTGGGTATCCTGGGTAAGCTTAAAAGCTTCGATGATGACATTCGGGTTCAATGGCCATATGCCGGTACGCCTGAAGGCTGACTGAATCGTCTCTTTCTTGAAGGTTTTAGCTCTGATTTGATTAAGGCATTGAAGAAAGGTGTATTTAGTGAAGGAGTTGCAACCGTCTCTAATTCTATCTTCAATTGCTCGGCCATGCCAATGCTTTTCAGACTGGAAACAAGCAACGTCGAGTGGTTGTGTGGCATGTGTTGAGTGAGCAATTAAACAGAAAGGTATGATCTTTAGTTGCTCACACCTAGATATAAACTCATAGGTCATATGGCTACCATGGCCATCAAATATCAAGAGACGCCACTGGCCTTGTTGGCGGCTTTTGGTTTGTTGGTCGAAGTGTTTGAGCCACTCTAATGCGAGCTCGTCACTTGAGTACCCCTTTTCACTACAAGAGATCTTTGTGCCTGGTGGTAGGTTATTGTTAAACATCTTCTCTAGGTAGACAGCCCCCGGCATAATAATATAGCAATCAATGGCGTAGCCAGCGGCAGAGATACACTCAATGATTGACACAGACTCGCGGTCGACAGGGTCACGGGTGAAAACCTAGAAACAGTTAATACGCACTCAGTCATCAGGATAAGCGGTTTTTTAGTAGTAAAACGTACCTTCCGGATGTTCTTGTGCGTAATAACCGTTATACTACTAATGCACCCGACTCTGAAGCCAATTTCGTCCATATTGAAGATATCTTTCCAATGTATTGAGTATTTGGCCATCACCGCAGCTAACTTCTCAAAGCAACCAGTGATATCTTCAATCGTCATACAATCTTTACGCTTTTGGTCCATTGGAGTGGTCCGTAAAGCATGATATCGACCAGTAATGTCCATTCTGTCTACCCATCTTCTAGCCCAATTCTGTCCAATTCGCTGGAAGATTTCCATGGAGAGACTCAATATCATAGTTGCGGCGGCAACAATCATATCATATCTCATAGGAAAGCCTCTCTCAATGGCAGTATCAATATACCATATTAGAGACGCCTCTTGAGCCTCATTCAACTTCTTGTTATGACCCCCATTCTCAGCCAAAGTCTTTGAAATATCGCTCTTCTTGTAACGACTATTCAACGTAGAGTAACTAACTCCACGGAAAACGCCAGCGGCGATACGTAGACCGGTATCCTCGGGGTTCTCATATGCCGCCAAAGCAGCCTGAATCCTAGCTTCCTGGCTCATATAGGCGGGGGTCTTGTATTTGGGCATCTTCCGTATGCGAGCAATCCTGACCCTCAAGCTTGATTTGAGGCGTAGATTTGGCCATGGTAAGCGTAATTCGTGGTCTGGATTGAATCGTGTATGTGTGGGTAGGATAAATCGGACGCGATTTGTACCCCTGCGGGACGTGCCGAGGTGCCAAGACCTGCCAAATCTGCACTCGAAACCCATATTCAGTTCAAAACAATGCATAATTAATTAGCCCTAGCCCTAATGCACTAGTGTGATAATTATGCTTTCAACTACGGCGCATTTTTCTATGAAAAAATCAAGTCAAACGAACTAGAATTGGATTTTTAAAGTAGTTAAATAAGCTGGAAAGGTCGTGTCGAAGTTGCTGGTATGTCGAAGTTGGTGGTACCGACCTGCTGGCGCAGGTCGGAAAAAAACACAAAAAAAATCAGGAAACCGACGAGTAGAGCATCGACAAGAATTCTTTGAGAACAAGACCAAAATTTCCTTTTCTTCGCCTGTAAACAGGATCTTATGTGTTTTGAGTATGGCTGTGTCGAAAATGGGCAGCCCATATTTGTCTTTATTGAGGACAGGAAAGATAGATTCTTGCGTTTTAGGGTAAGGAGCCTCAACACAGAGAGATGTAGAGTAAGGGCGAGGTCGGTGTCCTGTCTGATTATATCCTGCTGAACAGTCTCTAGCTTTGTCCATATTGCTTGATTGATTGACTTATTCATACACACACATATATATATATATGGTTCCAGCCATCCGTTTGGATAGCTATGCCGGAATGGCCCAACTTTGGCACCAGTTGCCGAACTACGTCTACCTCAGGAGACGCACCTCACTTCATCACCCTCGTGTGACCAGCAACCTCCTCGACTGGGCGGTCTGGCTTCTATCTACGCATATATATATCCGTTGACAGAAGTGCTTTTGTTTGTGACTTGGTATAAGGCTCTGACTCGGCGACCAACTGTCCTCCTGTGTCTGCGGTCCCTAGATACCTGGTGGGCTACGGCCGCAATGAAGCCATGTTGCAACTCCGCTGGCCACAGCAACCGTGATTCCACGACCCCCCTGGTCCTCACAGGGAAAAACCTTCCCAACAACGTTCTCTCTCGTCCAAATCACCCCTTCCATGCTCCCGCACCCCAAACCCCGAAAGATCCCGAATCCCCCTGAAACTTGTGTCGTGGTGTGTGCCCGGTATGGGCCAAGTCTCTGATGTGTGCTCTGTAAATTAACCTTACTCGTGTCGTTTCGAAGAGGATCGAAGATCCTGTCGGGTCGGACTGCAGGTATAAGAAGAAGAGATGCTCTCCCAGGTCCACAGACTTGTATGTGCCTTGAGGTGGTATGTTGTACTGTAGGATAAGTTCCTTCGTCTAAGACCTAGGTGGTCGAATCGAGGCTGTATTGAGGTAGGAAAACCCTGAGGAATTGCTGCCGGCTTGCAAGAACGCTCCATTGTAGCCACCTTCCTCCTATGCGATCACTGCCCGTAATCGCTCCCCAGCACAATCCCATCTGCCACTATGACCGGAGCCGCGCGTGAACCGTCAGGCCCTAAGGACAATCCGAGATCGCAGTCGCGTTCGAGGTTGCCGTCGCTACTCGCAAATCCATCGTCCAACTAGCCACGCATGGGTTGGCAGCTGCAGGATTCGAACCTTCCAGCCTTCTGGTCACGAGAAGAGTATACACAACAGGTGCTCACCATTGCCAGCTACCTCTCCAGCCGCCTGTCCATATTGCCTGACATTCGCTCCCTCGCCCGGCGATAGTTTGCTTACTAAGCATACTGGAGAGCGATACCAAATATGGTTAAGCGTAGTATAAGACACTCATTGAATGCCACCCGCCGTCTGATCGGAACTCAATACTCAATTCAACCACCACCTCCTGGACTCTAGGTCAACTACCCGCAGTCAGTACGGTCCTACATTCATTATGCTTGTTTGAACGTCCAGCATGTTTAACTAACCTTGATCCCAGATCGGATTCCCCTCAGATCCTTTCACGCCTACCATGTCCGACATCATTCGAACATGGAACACTCAGGAAAGGGAATACACTGAGTACAAAGACAAGTTCAGGAAAAGAAGCTTCGCTCCGAACGAGTACAAACAATACATCCACGATCCTCATTTTTATGCATCCTTCAATATGAAAAGGCTGCAAAATGAGGCCGACTGCTTGGAATTCATCGCGAGGACAACGACGATTCCTGTCCCTAGGTTGCTAGCCGCATACACACAAGATGGATCATTTATCCTCGAAACAGATCGTATCGACGGCGTTCTGATGCAAGAATTGTCACTCGAAAAGCAGCGACAGGTGATGCCCCAAATTCGCCACTACCTTCGAGAATTACGCAAGATTCATTCCGACAAACTAGGTGGACCTTGCGGCCTTGTCTTCCCACCTCAAGCGGTTGTCTGTCGTCCTAATGGATGCGAAGCATGGTCTCAGACAGACACATCTACATCTACATCGAAACTGGTCTTCTGCCATCGAGATATCTCACAGTCAAATATCTACGTTCACCCTGTTTCATTAAAAGTCGTTGCGATTGGTGACTGGGAGTATGGCGGATTCTACCCAGAAAGTCATGAACTACCGTTCTATGAGAGTCCCAAGAAGTCAGGAGTTCAAGTAAAAACGATTTCAGGCATGACGGAGATCAAGGAATTTTGGCAAAATGCTGCTTGTGTCGTTGAAAATATCCTAGTTGTATAATTCCTACGCGAGCTCTCCCAGCCGCAAGATAACGTCAGGCTATCATCTAACCCAGACCCATTGTATGATTTTCCCTCTCGTAGTCCCAATACCGGTTCAATGAACATCGTATATTCTCCTAATCCTCCTTATCAGGGCTCATTGGCGGCGAGGAAGATGGTTCTGGTTCTGGTTCGGGTTCTGGCTCGGGCAGTGGAGATGATGGAGGCGGGGATACACTATGTGGATTTTTCTCTCCACAAATGCATTCAGGCGCACTATCGGATATTTGCTCGCCACAAGATTTACAGGCTTGCGTTCCCATTGCAATCGAGGATGTCGAAAGTTGAGTCGTTGTACGGAGGGTCTTGTTACAGTTGCTTCATGAAAGTTAGTATGTTTTGTATCATTGAAACACTGAAGCATACCACGAAATATATTGACAGTCCTTCGATGTCACTAACTTCGTCCGTTTCGGAAGGGTTAAGGAATCTGGTTCAAGAGCTTGCTTCAAAGGATGTCCTGGCTCGAACCTAGATCGAATATCCCCCTCACTGGTGTCATTTAGCGTGATTCAAAGTACCCTAAGCCTCACATATCAGGTCCCGGATCACATGACAAGTGACTTAACGACAACATCTTCTTCGGCACTGTTGGTCTCTGGCCTTTTCTTCTACTATCCCCTACCCCTAATAATTGTTAAAATGTGGACTCCTCCGGGTCGGGGGCACTAAGGGACTACTTTAACTGGCTATATACCCTGGATTCTGGTCTCGCACGAGCCAAAAGTAGGACTGTTGTAAAGGCAAGGGTGGCTGTAGTAGGTTCGAGAGAGGCCCTGCTCGAGGCTGAGAATCAATGAAATTATTGGATTAACACCCTAGACGGCTACTCACACTAGCTCCAGTTCTCTCCACCTTTTGACAATTAGAAGTAAAAGGGTCTCGGACCAAAAAATATGGATTTAAAGCTCGGATAAGATGTGCAAGGGATAATAAGAACTCGCTACTATAGCTGTGGTAGAAGGCTTAGTTTCCTAGATCAAGATTTGGGAACCAGCAGTGCAGACTTAAAAGTGAATGCCGATATATGCTGTCGAAGCTATTGTGCTCCTTGTCGCACCGATTAGCTAAATACTCTCGGGCCCGAACTAGGGCAAGTCCGGCAGAAGAGCTCCAGAGCTCGGAAGTCCTGCTGTCTTACTATTCCAAAGGGTATGATCTAAGAGGGGTCTCTCTTCTCTCCCCGAATCTGTAAGCATTTTATATTAAGAGTCGTACCAACATTAGATTCAGCAGCGCCCATGACATCTTCTTGGCAATACATGCACTCTCAAAGTTCTTGAACGAATCAATTCTAGGATCGCGTGCACTATCTCCTCCAGCAGTAGTAGCAGATCCAAGAGAGCCCCAGCCAGCTCGATCAAGCCTTCAACGAGTATGGTCAGGCTGCCGGCTGCCATGAGGGGATGTAGGCGGCTGCAGGCGGCTGCAGGCGGCTGCAGGCGGCTGCAGGCGGGAGTTAGGATGGAAGAGTGCGGTAGTTCTGTGATAAAATGCTCATTAGTGAATGTTGGGAAGCACGAACTACTCCTACGCACAAACAACCTAGTCAACAAACCCGGTAAATCGCAAATCTACCTCCCCTAATCTCTAAAGAGACCTGTCTGCTACGCGCCTGAGCTTCTTCTCTTGTTTCATCACATGTTTATAAGCCCCGTGAGTTCTCCCCTTTTGCTCTCGTTTAACGCTTCGAACCCCTTCATGACCATCTCTGAAGTATTCTTTGACTCCATTCTTCCATATTCTCTTCAGGCCCAGCACAGAGAATGTGTCACTAACAGCGTGAGAAAAAAAAATCAACTTATTCAATTTAATCAAGATTAAATCTGATTTGATTTGATTTGATTTTGATTAAGTGAAAATCAAGCTTGACTTGATTTGATTTGATTAAGAATTATACTTAATCAGATTTATTCAAACAATTATATACTTTTATTAAATAATAAGCTCTAATATAAAAGACAATTTAAATAAATAACAAGTTAAGTAATAAATAAGCTAATAAGCTAATAAACTAGTAAACTAGTAGACCAAATAGAAATCTAATTAATTTATAATTTCAAAGTTATTTTCCTCTAATCTTTCCTCGTCTTCCTCTTCTTTATTGTCTTTATTAATATAGAGACCCCAGCTCTTTAAGGCTATTATATACTCAAAAGTATCTTTATTCAACCTATTTCGATCTTTATTAATAATCCTAGCTCCTTGACTAAAATATCTCTCTGAAGGAGCTGAAGTCGCAGGTAATTGTAAATAAGTACGTGCTAATAAAGATAATACGGGGTATTTATCCTTATTATTAAGCCAAAACACTAAAGGCTTCACCTAGAAAGTATTAGTAAAAGATTATTATATATAAATAATATATTACTTACTTGTCTACTAGCTCTTTTTTCTTTAAAATAAGAGTCTAATTCCTCTAATTCTTCTTCGTCGTCTTCGATATATATATTTAAATCGTCGTTGTCGTCGTCAATATTATCTAAAGCTAAATTTTCAGCTTGATTAATAGGTAGTTGTGTAGCTAAATAGTCTTGCTTATAACTATTAAAAATTAGTATTATTCAATATTAATAAATATAATTAATAACTTACACTTGATATTCTTCGTATAATCGATTATAAATATCTGTGGTTTGACCTCTTGTAAGGCCTATAAGTTCTAAACCTTCTCTTTTAATTCTAGGGTCTAAAATCAACGAGAGGTATAAAGCTTTATTATTCGACGAAATTCCTTGTTTAGGAAAATATTTTCGTAATTTAGCTATTCCTTTATTAATAGCTTCGGTAAAACTCGTATCCTAGTTAATTATTAGTAATAAACTATAATAATTATAAAAGGTAATACTTACATTCAATTGAGCTTGAATATTCTCTAATTGAGTATATATTTTATATACCTCGGGGATTAAATAATATATAGTCGGGTATTTCTCGGCTTGTAGTTTAGTAGTTGCTTTAACGAATATCGAGAATACCTTAAGGCAATTTCGAAGATATAATATATCGTTATCTTTTAATAATAAAGAATCCTTATTCTTCTTAAATAGCTCAGAATCGCTTATATTAATAACTGACTTAATAGCCGGCCAAATATTAAGAAATTCTTTAAGCATATTATAAGTAGAGGACCACCGCGTTTTTTGATCTAAAATTAGTTAGTATATTATTAATAGTAATATTTTCGATTAAATATAGGACTTACCTAATTGAGGTATTTTAGGGTTATCTATTTCTAAAGCATCGATTTGCCTTCTTAATAATCGCCTATTCTCTTGCGAATACTTAATTCCAATAATGATTTTACGAATCTTTCTCCATAAGTTAGAAGGAGTACCTATTAATAGTTAGTTATAAGTATTATATTATTAAGTAATTAATAAAATACTTACTATTATGAAGCTCTTGTATATTAGCTTCTTCGTTCTCGATATCAAAAATCTCTCGGTTATCAAGATCGTTATAAGCGTCTTTAATAAGAGTCTTTAATATATCTTGAACTACGAGATTTAATACGTGCGCTAAGCACGGTATATCTCCCGCAAATTTAATACCCTCTGCTAAATAATGCCTTTTAAAGGCACTAATAAGAGTATCGTTCGAACTTGCGTTATCTCTAGTTATACTATTTAATATTAGTAAGATATATACTAATTAAATTAAAAAAGGGTTAACGTACATAGTAATATTATACTCAATATTATACTCTTTTAGAGTCTCTAATAAGACCTTATTTAAATATAAGCCAGAGTGTTTATCTTTCAAATCGCTCATAGCTAACAAATAGGACTTAAGTTCGAAATCCGTATTTATAAAGTGACTATATAAAGGTTAGTTAATAGTATTAATAGTTAAAGATATTACTTACATCGTAATACCAAGATAAGAGTCTTGATTAATAGCGGTCCACCCGTCTAAAGTAATAGAAAAGCTACCATTTGACTTAATATTATTATTAAGCTCTTCTTTAATAAGAGACTTTTTTTCTTTATAAAAAGAAATTAAATCATCTTTAAGAGCCTTATAATATAACGTAGGTACGTCCCTATATATAGTTAGTAAATAATAGTAGAATTTATTAAATTAAACTTACTTTGATAAATATAAAAGTAGTTCTTTAAACGATGAAGAAGTAATCGATCGGAAAGATAGATTATTCGTTATAATATACTTTAAAAGTAACTTTTTGAAAGTTATAATATTAAACTGTTCTTTTTCGGGTGTTTTAGGTCGTTTATTAGCTCTTTGTTTAGCGAATATGTCGGTAATAGTACTAATAGTACTTCCTTGAGAGGACTCAGTTGCAGAAGAATCGTCTAATTATAAAATTAATATAATTATAATATATATAATAGATTATTACGTACCTTCATCAAGATCGTTTAAAATCCGAGCTATATTAAACGATTTATGTATAAACTTATAATGAGTTATATAATTTGAAGTAGAATTATAAACTCTTTGCTTTTGAAAAACTTTTCTATTAATATTATTAGTATAATTCTAAGATATATATATAAAGGTTATTACTTACTTGCAATTAGGATAAAGGCATTTAATTGTAACAGTTCGGTAATTCTCCGGCTTTTCGGGATCGCTATTAGGGGGGTCTAGAGTCTTAGAAAATAACTTCTTTTTAAATATAAGAGGTTGTTTTTCAATAGGCTCTAATTCGAAGTTAGGGTTATTTTGAGCTATATTTAGCTTACTAATGTTATTAGCTTGCTTTTGAGAAGTCGACATAATGAATATATATAAGGATATATAATAATAAGAGTTGTAATTGTAGTAGTAAGTAAGTTGATTATAATAAAGAAAACAAATCGTTTCCTAAGAGAATAGCGACGTTTATATACCTTAAACTTGATTTACTAGAAGATTCTAACTTAATTACTAATATAAAAGCTAGAATAATCCAGAATATTATATTAATAAGCTTAGATTATTGATTTATAAGCTAAGGAACAAAATAGATTCTTGTAGAAGCTACTAGAATCTAATGGAATCTAATAGAATCTAGTAGAATATTATTAATATTACTTATTATTTATAATATAATTAGTAATACATATTACAAATCTGCCTTATTAATTCATATAATATAAATAATATATTACTAATACTAATAAATAATTAAAGTTCTAAGAATGAACGATTTTTCGTATCATTACGGTTTCTATCGGGATTTATCGGTTACTTACGGTACCGCTATTAAGTCCGATAAGTCCGAATTAATCAATTTAATCATGATTAAATTGAGTTATACTTGATTTGATTTGATTAAGTTTTAAAAACACTTGATTTGATTTGATTAAGTGACTCTAATCAAATCAAATCAAATCATTTCTCACGCTGGTCACTAAATGTCTGCCCCATCACCGCTTCCATACTCCTGAAAAGAATTGGTAACATCAAACACTTCCCCGTTTGACTTCTCACCGCCAAGGCCACGTTCATTGACACGAGTATTTCCATCGCAATGCCACCCGCCTGATTCTCGCGTAGCCGATGGCCCACCTCCTCGAGCAGTTCAAGACGACGTAGGGTTCCTCGAGACGATGGAGAACGTGTTTGAAGATACTCGGTATTGCTGGTGAGGGGTCTCCAAGATTCCTTTTTGTAACCATTCGAAATATTCGGTCCAGACACTCAAACCCTTTGTGCATGGTCTGCTCATCATCCATGGAGGCTGATAGTTTGACGACCAGCGTAGCGAGCAAGTTCCCAACCTCCGACAGCCCTATCATCAGAGAGGGGATCTCTCGGCTCGTGCGGGGGTAACTTACAGGGGGCAGTTTCGTCGACTTGCCCCAGAAAGACTTAAGAACCTCTATGACCATATCCACCGTGTTGTTAACGAGCATCAGTTCTAGAAATGCTGCAACATCAGGACCGGGGAGTGCCCGGAAAGCGATTTTCAATGCTGTTGTTCGTGTTTCTGGCAATGTGTCCTGGAAGAGCTCCCAACCCGCACGCTGTTTCTCGGATGCACGGCAACGCAGCTCTGGGGGGATGCGCTTTGGCAGAGGTCCTGGGGATCGGAGACGGTTGAAGCATTCCACAGCCACTCTGTTGACTTGGTGCCATGGTACGTATTCGTGCTCCCAAAACTCGCCCCACATCTCATCTGCAGCGCGATGCACGGACTAAGGCATCCGGCGAAGCAGGTTGTTATGGATCTCAGTTACTGAATGTGTTAGGAATGTGCTCACTTGCCGTTCAGTTAAGAGTTGAACTTACAGGCCAAGCCATTTCTCATGTTCCTATGATTGTCCCACCAACCCCCTCCTAGTTGCTCCACGCCTTCCCAGTCTGGTATATTCATTCGGTATACAAATCTAATAATCTCATCGATAGTAGAAACCAGAGCTTTTCGGTCAATCCTGGTAACCTTCCCTTGGGACTTCTGGAGGTATGCCGGGTTTTCGATGTGGACAGATCCCTTCAGTTGATCGAAATATCTGTAAATCCTGTTAAATTGCTGAGGAGTAGATTTGAGTTGAGGATGATGCCTAGGCTGGGAAGCATCTTGCGGCGGAATCTCGCCAAGCCCAGGGGAAGCAGTATTATTGGTAATCCGGACGGTGTTAGTAAATGGGGTCGTTGGAATTGGCAAGGGTGGTCGCGGCGGTAGAGGTGGTTTTTCATGCAAAGGTAGTTCTCTCTTCCGTGAAGATACTCCCTGTGGCTTTTTTTTCCAACATACGCTTTGGAGTTGGTGGTTGGGAAGGCGATTGGAAGGTAATCGGAATTAACCCAAACAAGCGCTGAGGCTGTCTAAAGTTACTCGGGTTCGGACAACGATGTAAATGCGGTGGCGGAGCGCCTTCGACTGGTGGATGCCGCGGGTTGTCCATTCGGTCGGAAGCTGGATCACCTCTTCTTGGTATCGTAGTCAACTTACGACTTTGGGAAGCTGAGAAGCTCTACTACCGTCCAACTCCTCTCCTGAATGATAAGGGCGATTCGTAGGTTCTGAAGCCGTGACCGCCGAGTGGGCCTTTGAATTCTGGGATAAGAATTGACACTTCCTCTGCCTCCTGTATGGTGACTCTTGCCTCTGTGAAAGTGGTGACCCGAAATCACGCGGGCCATAGTGAGGATGTGGCATTTTCAAAGCGGGCGTTGCGTTGAGATAGAAATGATGAAATTTGCTTCTCGATTAAGAATTGGGTACCGGTTCTTTGTGAGGTAGGAGGTAGTAGGAGGAGCGTAACAGGACATGGCAGGAGGCTGGGATATGGATGATAAGTAGTGGAGTGGCTTGGTTTCATTGGACTTTACCACATAATACACCGTTACTAGAGCGACAGAGCATATTTCTTTCATAGGCTGACCCGCATATATATTCTTGCGCTTATGGACTAAGTTAAGAGATGACAGGATATGTTTTAAAGTTGTATATGCATGAGGGCGCTGAGGTGTGTGAAACTTGTGATATTCAGAGCGTTGATTGGAGCCAGAACTACTGTACTCCGTAGGTCAGGCGATCTGCTACGGCAATCCACCAGTCGTCAAAATATTGGTCTTTGAGTGGTTGTGCTGTGCAGGGGTGGAAAGTCTTAAGAATGACTATCATGGCACCAATCTCTCTTTCGCCGGATGCTCTTCAGAGCACAACTTCAGAACAGAGTGACCGCCACAACGAACTTGCTGTACCATTCGGCCAGGACCATGCAGCCGGGAAGGGTGTCGTCATGGCGGAGGTCCACCCAGCAAATAAACAGGAGTTAGGTTTCGAAGGCGAAGAAGTCTTGCCTCATATAGAGGTCGAGAAGCCCTATCTCGATTATTCGCACCTGTCTACGACCGGCGCCTATAGTGGCGATGATACAAGCTCAGAAGTTTGCATTTCAGAATCCTTTGAGCTTGTCAACATTACGCACTCCCCATCGACACCCTCGAGTGGTTATGCTGGTCATACCGCGTCCCCTGAACATCCAATTGTCGCTCGATCAGATGAGCGACACAGTTGTTCGTCGACCACACCCAACCTCCACCTCCACCGAAAACCCCCCTTCACCGCTTCTCTGCGGCGACGATGCCAGAATGGTTCTCGAAGAATATTTGGCACCCGTTTACAACATGCAGAAAGTGATGGATGGCTTATATCTTAAGCAGTCTTACAGGAAGTGCTTCACGCTTCATCCAAATGCTTTTGATCAAGTCTTCGTTGCGGAGACCAGGACCCGTGTTGTTCTATCATCCCGAAAATACCCGCTTGCAGAAAGACACACAGCGCTCAGGGACCTGTCAAAATGTCTCCTCGGATGTTTCGAAGTCGCTATGTGTACTCCAAATATTGGGGCGGAAACACCAATTGATTGTCTAATGATCTCCGAAATCATACAAGCTCTCAAGACTGAGGGCGATCTACTTGGACGCTACGCCGAGACTGATCTAACACATTTTGCTCGCATGGTTTTGACGGGGTGGAAACAGACTATGTCATGGAGTCAATTGTTTATCCCTCTTATATACGCTACATAGATATTTCCGAAGTGGAGGCGATGTGGACAGCTTCTATGAGTGGGCTAGCTGTATTCTTCCTACTGGGGATAACAAGGAAGACGCAGACGAGGATTATGATGAGGAAGACCGGGAGCGCCAAGATGGGATTCCACGGTTTGAGTAGAAGTAATGAGGAAGTTGTCACAGGATGGTCATTTGGGTGCTCTGATTTATTGCGGGGATTTTCATCATCGTTATCTCATATACAGTTTCAATTAAAACCCTTCCCTAAATATGATATTCTCCTAAATGACGTTCCTTCTCGTGCGGGCACGCCCCAGACCTAAAGTTGCTACAGAAGATTGTAGGAATTATCTTTCGATTCTGTATTTCCCGCATGGTCGATCTTTGGCTTGGTTGCACTTTACGTAGGTCGATTATTGGCTTCCTGCAAAGTTTTTTTTGTGGCCATCTGTATTGATCCGCGGCTCTGCGAAGATGAGATGAAGGCGGCAAGATCTGTGGTGAGAAGGCGCCGTTCCCGAGACATAAATGATGGGGAATCTTCCATCCTTACGGAGGTAGGGTTAGACATATCGTCGCAACGGACATAATGTCAGTCTAGGTATTTTTGTCTCGGCACTTCGCTGCGATACTTCGCTGCGATACTTCGCTTTATCCGAAGCTCAAACTTTTCTTCCTTCCTTCCTTCCTTCCTTCGTTCTTTCTTACTTCCTTGCCTTCATCTCTTTACCAATTATTGAAACATGTAACAGAACAAGAATTGAGAAATAACGTAACCCATACCCTTCCTTTTCGACTCTTTATTCAATGTCAAATCCTTCACTCCATCTACCTTCCTTCTACAGCGAAACCCGTCCCTGTCAACTTAAAGTTAAGTGGTCTTAATCTCACGAACGAGTGCCGAACGGACCCCAGCCCCTTCCGTCCCGACACTCCCACAGGGTAGGATGCCGGCATTCCCGGACTTTAAAACAAAGTCAGTCATCTCATCGGTTCATCTTCTCGGCACAGCGGGTACATGGAACAAGGTTCCAACTGCCCCCAGTCCTGTCCCATCTATCCTCACACTCCCTGTCTAATAGTGCCCGACTGAGGCCATACCGGGCGTTGCCGGCTGAATCCCCAAGAGGTTCATGATCTGTATAATTTAAAGGTAGGATGTGACGACCGTGACGTTCGATCATGCAACTAGTTGTTGAGAATGCTCCGCCTTACTGAAGCACTTTCCGAAATTCAAGGGCATCACATTCAACACACGCAAGTTCGTATGGCCAGTGGAAGCCGCTTGTACCGTAACGCACTCCAAACACGATCTGGAGGCTGCGATGGGGACTATCCTCTTTCAAAAGTGTCGATAGATCGAAGTTTATATGACCTACGGCACTAATTTGAGGATTTTCTTTTCTTTCTTTAAAACCCCTTTGGGTTAAGCCTGTGGTAAAACTCCGCAGTATCTTATACCAAATTAACCGCTCGGAGAACAGCGACGGAAAACGTCGAATAATCTTTGATACTGCACATGTTTTTAGATCGCGCTGGACACTACCTATAGCAGCCAATCTCGGAGCATTGCTCCCTCCGTCGGAAGAAGATATCATCATTGTAGTACAAAAAATTGCCAGTCGGCTTTGTGGCGGGAAGAAACTGTTCAGAGCTTATCCTAGCCAGTATCGAAATATCTATACAGACTGGTGGCTAGCAGATTTGGAGTTCATGACAGAAATGGACATCAATGCGGTTTTCTAGCTCGTAGTGGAAGCCAAGGCTTCCTATCAATGAAGGAGCTGATCCTGGTACGATGGAAACCCTTATTCATGTCTCAATGTCGCTAACAGTATCACAGACCATCTGGTCGGATTTTGACTACCCGACTAGCGAGGAGGACAAGGAGATTGAAAACATTAAGTTGAAGAAACAAGAGGTTGAATGCAAAATCGAGGGATTCCAGAACTAACAGAAGCTTCTGATACCTGAATGAAGAGCTTGCGAAATTGATAAAGTGGGAAGAGGAGATTATCGGGGACGCCGGGACGAAGGAAGCTACCAAAGGTTACTATGCGGGTAATGCCGTCACTCAATTTCAAGCGCAAGCGCGTCAGAGCCGTTACTATTTAGGGGAATAGGCTCTGCCCGAGGGTGGATAACCAATGGACAGGATGAGATTGTGGGTAGTGGGAGTAGTTCGGCTAAATTTCAAAGTGTTGAACAGTGAAGGTAGAAATTGTGCTATTGCCGTTGCTTTGAACTCTCGAAATGACCTATACCCAGCTTCCTTGCCAATGTTTTTCTGCCGGTAAAACAGGGGGGGGGGTCTGTATATCTCTAGGGGGCCGTCTGTGTATCACTCCTCCTTAAAACACCCTTGTTTTAACGATGTCCGGGTCGCATGTGATGTGGAAACTCAGGAGGCATCGAAGCTAGGAAGCAAGCGAAAGCACACTTGATTAGAGCGGCCGGTTTCGTAGAAGTCAGTGTGTCAAGACTCTACCAAGAGAAACTCGATGCTTTACACCATCTAGGATTGGTCAATTTGCGTCTGTCAAGTTTCGGGTTCAAAGTCTCTTCTCCAGAGCCCGAGTAGAGTCGTGATTTTGCGCAAAACACCAGCCTGCACCTATTAATTGCTTGGGGACATAGCGACTTAAGTCAGACAAACAGATGTGGCAAGTGCAGCGAAAGACAATTTGGCATTCTAGGGTATCT
>MU270802.1:0-16965 GCA_021432625.1 Leptodontidium sp. 2 PMI_412
GAAGAAGGGAAGCAAACGTGCTAGCACAGCTGCGGACGGGCATGGCACGGCTCAACGGGTATCTACATCGTATCGGGGCAGCAGAATCGGGTCAGCAGAGTGTTCGATAAGCCACCTGGCTGATAAGTCAGCCAATCAGCTGAGTGATTCTTATAAGTCAGTCAGCTCAGCCCTAGCCCTAAGTCAATCAGTTGATATATTCTCAGCTGATCTTTGGCTGATAAGCTGAGGGGTATTTTATTAGTCTTTATAGGGTCAGTTTGGGTAGGGGGGATAATGTTGATTTGGTGTCTCGGTTGACGATATGACGAGCCCCGGGGCGGAATAACCCTCTCCGATAGGCCAAAATTAGGCGGTGAAACGCGGCAGGATATAGAAAAGCTTGCCTTCAGCATCGTAGGCACATCACTGGTAATTACAGTCAGAATTGCCATCAAAATCATGCCTCGCAACACCTCACCTATTGTAATCGACGGAGCTACTCCTGGAGCAGTTGAAGCATCATCTGCGGACTCTGCTCCTAATATATTTGGCCGTATGATGTCGGTTTCCAGTGCTTCGGCATCACCGGCTCCAGCAGCT
The DNA here is from genome assembly GCA_021432625.1 of Leptodontidium sp. 2 PMI_412. Taxonomy (NCBI): domain Eukaryota; kingdom Fungi; phylum Ascomycota; class Leotiomycetes; order Helotiales; family Leptodontidiaceae; genus Leptodontidium; species Leptodontidium sp. 2 PMI_412. The sequence continues at coordinate 583 of MU270802.1, forward strand.
CTTACATCTCTTCGTGATCTTTGCCAGCGACCTCCACGAGTATATAACGAGTTATATAACCCTCATAAGCCTGAAAGTGATGCTTTACCGGCAGACTATTCTCCTTACGTTAACGGTCAGCCATTGTTTGATGATAGAGAAGTTGATATTCGGAAAATGCCCCGGGGAAAGTCTCTTGCCCCCGCAAGCAAGAAAGCAAAGAAGTCTTGGGTGTGGGAGTTAGGATACACTTTTATTGATCTTGCTCACCCTAAGAAACATCAATATTGGGCGTGTAAAGGCTGTAAGTTGCGGAAACGTTGATCAAGAGATGTGAACCTAAACTGATGATACTAGGTCATCACGACCAGCGATTTTCACGGCACAAAGAGTACGTCTTTAATAGTAACAGTCTCAAGAACGCAGAGAAACACTTGTTACATCACCATTACTTAAACGAAGGAGGTGATATATGGCGAATAGAGGCTATAAGACAACCTGCGCAAGCGTCCGGGATTGTGGATGGTGATCCAAACCGTGTTATTCCCTTCTGACAGAAGGAATTCAAGAACGCCTTCCTGAAATGGGTTATCTTAGATGATGTAAAAGCACGAAAAGCAGCGTCAAAACACCTCAAAAGAATGTTCCGGATAGCCAACGAAGAGGTAATCAATGCTTTGCCCGATGCAGCTTCAACTGTAGGAGTTTGGATTAAGGAGATGTTCGAGCACTTTGAACCAAAGCTAATTGCAGAGGTTGCTACGGCCAAATCAAAGATCTCTTTCAGTTTCGAAGGCTGGGGAAGTAAAAGAGACAAAATCAGTGTTGTAGCTTTGGTTCTTCACTTTATTAACGGAAAAGGACAGATGGTAACACGCCTTGCTGGCCTACCAGAGCTTCCAAACCACGGGAAAACAGGAATTGGTAAATGCTCCTACTTCTCTTGTATATAAAGCTGACCTTTGTAGAGCAAGCATCGGTCCTCTTACCTCTCTTGAATCGATTCGGAATCACCTCTGCGAACCTGGGGTATTTTGTCCTTGACAATGCTCCTAATAACGATACAACACTCGTCGAGCTTGCTAAAACACTCAAATTCGACCCTAAACAGAAGAGATTACGTTGCATGGGACACATCCTTAACCTCATCGCAGAGGCCTATCTTTTCGGTCAAGACAGTGCGAGCTTTGAGAAGGAATATAAGGCTGCAGGAGCACCGGCGCGACGACAACTTTGGAGACAACGCGGAGAGCTTGGAAAGCTACATAACTTAGTGGCGCATGTTATGGCCTCTGGAAAACGTACTGAGTTATTTGGAAATCTACAAGAGGAATGGAATGAAGGTAAAGCTGTCAACCGTAGTTTGAAGCTGGTTTTGGACGGAGGAATACGTTGGAACGCGTCGTACGCTATGGTCACTCGAGCACTCCTTCTCCGGCCAGCTCTCGATCAATACGCTGCAAAGCTGAGAGTCTCAAAAGACGACTTAGACGTGGAAACCTACCAAGAAGACTACCTTGACGATGAAGAATGGGAGACTTTGGAGCTTATCTCTGCACAGCTCCAACCTCTCTTTTCTATTACTAAATCTCTTGAAGGAAACGCCAAGTTGACAGAAGGAGCAGGAAAACCATCGCATGGCGCGTTATGGGAGGTCTTACCTGCCTTTGAAGTGTTACTTTCTCACTTTGAGAGTCTCGAGCAGAGAGCACGGAATGGCGACTTTAACGAACGTATACAACAGTCGATTACCTTGGCCTGGGGGAAGGCAAAAGAGTACTACGTCAAAACCGATGTTTCCGTGGCCTGGCAGGCGTCTCTGGTGCTTCACCCTCGTTGGAAATGGGCATATTTTGAGAATAAATGGACTGGTGTAGAGGCTCGATTTGTGCGGGAGGGAAAGGCAAAGCTGAAGGCTCTCTGGCAGAGCGACTACAAGTCTGAGCCTACTGTACGGCGGGAGACAGTCTCTCCAGAGCCTGCGGAGCCAGTTGACTACTTGGAGGCCATGCTCAATGGATTGGCACCTGTGGAGGCTGAACCTAGGCGTTCTTTAAGCCGGAGAGACCAATTAGCACAGTACTTGGAAGAGCCTACAGAGATTACGAATCCTCTGGAGTACTGGAAAAAGAAAGAGGCTCAATGGCCACAGTTAGCTGCCATGGCCTTTGACTTCTTAGCTGTCCCTGCCATGAGCTCTGAGTGCGAGCGTGTTTTTTCCTCCTGTTCAAAGCAAACAACTCCAGAAGTTTCTCAGTTGTCAGGAGAGATGCTATGGTACAGGGAATGTTTGAAAAATTGGGAGCACCGTAACGCTATCGATATCATGAGTTGTTACAATGCAGTTTGGCTAGGAATATAATCTTTTTTGGCTTCATTTTTTACCCCTGCAGCTTATCAGCAGCTGATCAGTTGCTCAGTTAAGTCAGTCAGTTAGTGATTTACATATAAGTCAATCAGTTGAGAAATCTGGCCAGCTGATGGCTGACTGATTGGCTTATCGAACACTCTGCGGGTCAGTGTGCTTGCGGACAGGCAAGAGAAACAGTTGAACACTTCCTCTTCAATTGCTCATTGTGGGACACGTACCGAGAATGCTTGCTAGAAGCAAACGGAGACCAGAAGGGGTAGCCTCTCCTACTACCTAGGAGGGAAAGCACCATCTGACCCGCTGAATTGGAGACCCGACATCGAAGCGGTACGGACCACTATCAAGTACGCCATCGCAACAGGCCGACTCAACAAAGAGGTGGAACACACAGCAACCCAGACGTCACAGGCGTGACTTGCATTAAGACTCCCCCCACCTTTCCTTTTGTTTGTCCCTCCCCTTACTCAACTAACCCACCACGCACCCTCGTGGCTTGGCAGGTCTTGCTTCAACCGCTGAGGATAGGACGTTGAACACTTGGAGGAGTTATCTCCAAGTACACTTGCTACTAACAACCCACGAGACCACGTCGAATTGTAGAATCAAAGGCTAGAACAAAAAACCGTTCAAAGCGAACGTAGGGGCTGTCACGAGACCATGGCGGAACTGGAGGAATCGAACCCATGTAAATAGTACTAGTGCCCTTTAGGCTTAGCCGGGCGGAATAGACCTTCATCATCATCATAATCAATGTCTTCGAACGATATGTATACCGCTCTCAGCATCGAGAGGTGCGAAATTCGAACCCTCAGCATCCTTCCAGCTGTAGAAGACTCGGATATGATCAACTGTTCCCTCTCTACAGTGTCACTACTTGAAGCCCCATCCTACAATGCTCTCTCTTATGTTTGGGGCGATGCAACTAGGTCTGGCCATTGAATAAATGAACGTGAAAATTCAGCGAATTTTCATCCATTCAGCTGAATTTAGGGTAGCTGAATTGAACGATGAACTTGGGGGTGGCGAACAATGAAAAGAGGGTCCAGTTCATTGAAAATAGGTCTATTTATATGTGATTTTGGGGGGGGTATCCATGCTTCGGATCCTTGGATATTTATCCACTTTCCCATCCGAAATTGCATGATTTCCACAACTTAATGAAAGCTCCGACTTGCTAATTAAGCTCAATGCTAAGGCTCTTAATTGGCTCTTTAGTCAATCTTTCTCACTCCATACATACGTTGTTTCTCTTCCAATTGAGCTCTAGCTCGCCCCTTGATTTCCTTATCTTCGGCATCAAAGTGGCTCTTCAGCAGACGCAAAATCCTCATTGTATCGGCGTCCATAGCCATGCGGCGAATCCCTATTACATCTCGACCTTCAGAAAACAAGCGTTCAATATCGACTTCAGCGCTGGGGATAGCTAGCAGATCTCGAGCGGCTTTGGCGACCAAAGGATACTGGAATTCGGAAGCTTTCCACCACTTTAAATTAAAGTCCTCCACGCTTAAGTCCCAATCAACGACTACTGGATCATTGAAATATCGATCAAAATCAGTGATAAGATCAGCTTGATTAGGCACAGCATTAAGCTCTCTGGCACGTTGTAAAAGAAGCCACTCATGTTGGTCAATATGCGAAGGTCGCTCCCCCTGATTCAATGGCGCCGCAACAACAAAAGTTGCTGTATAAGGGTAGTTATCTTCAAACCACGTCTTGATTCGTAGAATCAAATCTTCTGCGTCCTCGCCATATTGTGCTCGAAGTAGGGAGAATTTATATCGAGGATTGAGTACGTGAGCTGCAAAATAGAGGTCGCATTCAAACATCTCATCAGTCCACTTCTTTAAAGTGTCTTTGGCGGCGTCAAACGCACGTCGGAGATCAATACAGATATCTCCAAAGGCCTCTCTACCAGAAGAGACGTCTTCTAAAAGGTCGGCCATATTCCACATCCTTCCAATATAGCCATCAAGATTTGGAGCTATCTTTGAGACTGTAAGCGTACGCTCATAGAATGGCCACATACAACGTTCAACTTGCTCGGAAAGCTCCCAATCTAACTCCAAAGGTATAAGGTGCTTGCATACGGCGTGAAGTTGACCATATCGGGAGATCTTTGCCTTATGTTGTCGGGCTACCTTCATCATTAAATACAAGGAATTCCACCGAGTATCAACGTCAAGAGGAATAAAAGTAGAGCAAATATCAGTCCACCATTTCCGGCGCTCGTCACTTCCCATAACAAACAACACAAAAGTCCGTACTTTCATGATAACGCTCAGAGTAGCAAGAACAGGTGGAAATACTGCATTTCCCTCCACAGCTTGATTGACTAGCGCCTCTGCGTCTGCGCGGGTGCCACATCTCAAGGTCTTGTAAATGGATTTACAGACGAGGTCGTTTATATGGGCCTGGCACCTAATTCGACTCGGCCGGCCTTGAAATCTGCAGCGAGGGAGATTGAGAAGTTGTCGGGGGTCAGGGTCGTACCGGAGCTGTAATCTGCGCAAAAAATGATCACAGAAGGTGTCGTTATTGGTAGCATTGTCTCCTACAACTGCAAATACTTTGTGAGCGACCTTTAAACCAACAGATATTGTGGTTTGAATCATAGAGCCTCCACCTGTTTCAATCGTCTCTGTTTCGTTAATATCATCGCCGAGGGACACAATAAACACCTCTGCCATCCCATCTCCGGTTTCACCATAAACTGCCTCTGTAAATTCAGCGTTCATAGTGTACCGGACCCAATTATTCTTCCCAATCCAATGAATTTGTCCAGAGATGATGTTTTTGTGATTTGGTGACCCCCAACCATCAAAGGTAAGAGCACAAGATTCGCATGTTTCCTCCAAGAGTAGAGCTTGCTCAATTCGCACTTCGTTGAATCGTTTTTCAGCATATCGATCAAAGGTATGGCGATTAACAAAAGGTATTGGTTTCCCAAGAGCTTGGAAAAGACCCTGCCATGGCATACCATTCATTAAAGAATAGGCTTGATTAGTTTGAACAACAAATCGTAGGCAGGCCTCTTCCGGGCTCATAGCCTGAGCTCTCTCTGACACAAATTGTAAGATATCTCCATCTCCTCCACCACCTCCTTTGGTGCTGTTCTTGATCGTATAGCCTCCCTGCAAACGCTTCGCTTTGGTCAATTCGTGTTTGTCCCAGAGGTGGTTTGTCGTAGCTGAAGTGTTTCCATGCCTTTGCGAATCCTTGGAGCTCCATTCACAATAATTACACGTCCACAGGCGATCATAAACCTCTTCCGTAGCCTTCTTAAACTTCTTTAACCATGTTGAAGAGAGCTCAGATATGGTATAATGGAATAGAGTCCAAGAGTGCTCAATGGGAGCTTTCCGAATACTCTTTTGAGAGTCTTTCCGTAGGACGACAGTTGTAGGGATGGCATATCGTGCACGCTCACGTCCATTAAATGGAGATTCTGGGTCCTCTGTAGCATCTGCTACTGGATTTACAGCCTGCGAAGCTGTTCCGGCTTGTGAACCATCATCAACCATAATAACGTCGTCATCTTGGGAATCCTGTATAACACGTCGGAGAGCTGAAGGTGTGCGAGGAACTCGTGGAGGGTTGACAATAGGCTCGTCGATTCTAGTCACTCCATATGCCAACAGGCCAGCTTGTCGTCGTCGGTGAGAGGCTCTCCTAATTGAAGGTGGTGGTGGTGTTGATCTTCTAATAGGGGATCTGCCCTGTCGACTATTATGGGCGCGTTGCATGGTGAGAATCCGAGAAACGACGCTAATATAAACATTAATATATCTTCATAACAAATAACAGGAACGACTTCGGAATAGGTGCATTCGATTCGGCGTACCTTAATTGACAAATCTGCAACTTGAATTGGTTGGTTTCATAAATGTGTGCGTTATTGAGGATTTATTTTGGTGTGGGCTCACTTACGCACAGTCTCATGAGCGGTCTGATCCACCCCGGGGATTTCTTGGCATTTTTCATCCAAATTCAACGAATTTTCATTGAAAGGTTCAGATTAGATTGAATTGAACGCTGAACTTTATATACTAGAATGAATTGAACGATGAAAGTCAAAATGTGTTTTCATTCTTTCATTGGCCAGACCTAGATGCAACTATCACGGAGACTATCACGGTTGATGGATATCACTTCGAGGCGACTACGAACCTTGCTGCAGCATTGAAACAAATACGAAGGGACAATCGACAAAATACACTTTGGGTCGATGCAGTTTGTATCAACCAGAGTGATTTGACCGAAAAAAACACCTAGGTGCGGTTGATGAGGGACATCTATCGTGGCTCGCAAACGACGCTAGCCTGGCTTGGCATGGCAGAGGATGAAAGTCGGCTTGCATTTCGACTATTGGAAAGGTGGAATGACGCTTGGAAGCAGAGCATTCATGTGGGCTTGGAGACAGCAGAGCCAGGCTACGTGGAGGCTGCCTTGAGCGAGGCAAGGCGGTACAATGCCGATGTAGAGGATCCAGACAACATACGTCGGTTGACAGAACTATAGCGAGAATTGGGCGGTCGAGGCGCTCGAGGTGCTTCACACATGGCTGATGTATTGCAATCAGCCTTTGACAGCAACGAGTATCATGCTTTAAAGTCTTTCTTGTCTCTCCCTTACTGGAGGAGAGCATGGGTCCAACAAGAATTCGCCCTTTCCAGAAGCCTCGTTATTTTATGGGGTACAAAGAGCATCTCGTACGAGACTGCCTCTCTTGCCTACGAGAGGATACGGGCCCACGAATCGTCCCACGAAATGCGTCGTAAACTATCGAACGAACACGCTGTCCTAATCACAGAATGTATGTCTCATAGTATCGAAGGGTTGATTGCTTCTAGGAGCAGATATGGGAATCCACAAAGAGTGAATTACATGACTTTATTCGAGCTGATCAATACCAGCAGAAACATGGAAGCAACATATCCTGTAGATAGAATATACGCTCTCCTTGGCCTGGTCAGTCCGTCCCAGCCCCAGATTTCCGTCGATTACACCAAGCCTGTTAGTCTCGTCTTCCTCGAGGTGGCTATAAGCTTGTTAAAAGACTCGTCAGTCGGGCTCCAAAGCCTGTGTTTCGCTGGTGGATTTTTTGAGGAGTCCACCCTGTCCAGTATCCCCTCCTGGGTACCAAACTATGCCAATCCTATATCTGTATATGAGGCAGGGCGACCCTTCTATGACTGGTCAGACTCAGGTTTGGATGCAAATCTCCTCATCGATCAAAAGGAACTCGAAGTAGACTGTATTTTGAGCACCGAAGTTGAAGAAGTTCGTCACTGGCTCGTTGAGGGACCTGAGAGTGATGCCACCTTTAATACGTGGCTGGGGCTGGGCGGCAATGGACTGCATCCATGCGGCTTGCCCAACCTGCAGGTGTTATTCAGGACACTGGTTAATGACAGTTCCGGCTTTGATTTCGACAACCCGGAATTTTGTGACGATGACCAGAAGCTTCATTTCATGAATGCGACCGGTGGATATATGGCTATGGTGACGATACAAGCCATTAAGTCCCTACGACAACAACAACTTCACGAGGAAGAGGGACAACACATCACTGAGAAAGCTTTGGAACAAATTCCTTCGATTGTGCTTCGGCAGTTCTGTGGTACTGTGGAGGGGGAGTCGCACACGGATACCCACCACGTGCTGCAGACGGCAAATTGGGAAGCGCTTCTATTGGAGTTTCACAAAGATTACATATCACAGTTGATATTAAGAAAGGATAGATTTTTCATGGCTAGTAACAAGTATATGGGGAAGGGTCTCCAGGGGACACAGCCAGGAGACGTTGTCTGCTCGATCCCAGGATGCCAATATCCGCTGGTACTCCGTTCTGTACCTGATAGGTCTACCACAGGGAAAAACTACTTCCGAGTGGTTGGGCCGTGTTATGTGTATGGGATGATGAACGGAGAAGTAGCGAAGGATGTTGCAGCTGGAAAGAAGACGATGCAGCGTATCGTCTTGGCGTGAGGCTTGGAAACGAGAGAGTGCGAGACGATGGAGTTAAAATGGACTTCCTGCCTGTCAAATTATGCGGTGTCCACGGGTTGGAAACATGAAGAACAAACCATGGGGTGCAGATTCTTGTTGAAACGCCTCGCATCATGGATCAAGGCTAGCAGAGCTAGGTGTAATTACAGAAAACTCCTCTATCATCAAAAACGACGATGCACCACTTCGGCTAGACTCAGCGCTGACAGACGTTGAAATGATGAACCACCAGCTCGGGAAACGCGACTACGACACCTCAACGCTCCGGACTAACCACAAGCCAGATGGGAACATACAAAGGCGGCAAATGGCAGCAGATATGTACCTATCTGGTGCTTCAATCGAAGATATCAGAAAGCACTTGAACCTAAGACTTTCGTGGACCCCGTGGCTAAGGTCCCTCCCCACTATCACGAGCGCCTTAAGGTATTCGACCAATTAGAAGCTGACGTAGTACCACCCCATCGAGATTGCGACCACGAAATCAAACTCCAACCCGGCACTACACCGCCACACGGACCCTTATATAGTATGTCAGAGGACGAACTCCTTGTCCTTAGAAAATTCCTAAAAGAGAACCTCGAAAAGGGGTTTATACGCCCCAGTACCTCCCCAGCCGCCTCGCCAGTACTATTTGCTAGAAAACCAGGAGGAGGACTTCGATTTTGCGTCGACTACCGTGGCCTTAACGCAATCACAATCAAGAACCGATACCCACTGCCATTAATTCAAGAGACACTCTCACGACTCAGCAAAGCCAGATTTTTCACGAAACTAGACGTCGTATCAGCATTTAATCGAATAAGGGTAAAGGAGGGCCAGGAATGGATGACGGCGTTCAACACAAGATACGGTCTCTTTGAGAGCCTCGTAATGCCGTTCGGTCTCTCAAACGCACCCGCGACGTTCCAAGCCCGAATAAACGAAGTCTTACGACCCTTCCTCGACCGCTTCTGTACAGCCTACATTGACGACATTCTCATTTACTCAGACGACCTACAGTCGCACAGAAAGCACGTCAAATCCGTACTCGAAGTCCTCGAGAAGGCAGGTTTACAACTGGACGTTAGGAAATGTGAATTCGAGACTACAGAAGTCACCTACCTAGGCATGATTATCTCAACAACCGGAGTAAGGATGGACCCCTCAAAAGTCGATACTATTGTCGGCTGGGAAGCACCAAGCCACGTCAAAGAGTTACAGGCGTTTCTAGGCTTCTCAAATTTCTACAGGCGCTTCATCAAAGGCTTTTCAAGCACAGTACGCCCGTTAATCGCACTTACAGTACAGTCAGACCGTATCAAACACGGTAAATTTTTAGACTTTAAAAAAGTGGAGATATTTTTTAATTAACTGTTGTGCCTTTAAAAACAATGTAATTTAGCCTTTTAGTTTTTTTTATTTTACTAAGTAATTAAAAAGTTATAGTTAAATATATTAAAAAAAAATTGATTTTTAAAAAAATGGGTCCTTTTTCTTTGCTAAGGAATAACTTTTTTTAATAAGACCCACAAAAAAATCTAATAAGTGCATTTTACTCCTCTCAGTCGTGCACGTTTTTTAGATTAAAAAGTTTTTAAAAATGTTAAGGTTTACACTTTTTTTATTTATAGCTTTTGAGGCTTAAAAATTAAGCGAGTTGAAATATCTTTAACATTTAACGTCAAAAAAACCTTTATTTTACACTCACAGCAGCCACTATATAACCACAGGCTTAGATACACCTATTATGGCTTCTTCGAAGCGAAATCGAAGCGTTACCCACGCTAAATCACCCCCGGAATCGCCTATTAGGCTAATCACAAAGCGTTCTCGTCAAGAAACACTAGAATCTTCTACTATTTCTATTACACTTCCCTTACCCTTACGACCTACAAAAACCACATCTATTACTACGCCTACTGCTTTTAATAGTAGTCAAGTCGACGAATCAGATTCCGAGGACGAAAATACGCTAGCTCCAATAATTAGCGAACCAGAAAGCGAAGGAGGATCGGAGAGTGAAGAAGAAGATGATATTACTTGTAATAACGAGTATTTAGATCAAGATCTTGAAGAGCTAGGCCCGGATAGGCTAGATAGGGAGGATACGGACGAATCAGATGCTGAGAATGAAGTAAGCGAAGAGTTTAAACGCTTTAAGTACTTTAGTTAGTCAGTTATTAATTTAGAAGGTAAACTTGGCTTTAAGTTACTTTCTAAAGTAATAACTACTTCTCGAACGTTTGGTATGTAATTTAATCCTTTATAAGTATATTAATTAACTTATATTTTAGTTCCCAAAGGCCCTTATCGAAGTAAATTAGCCCCTATCGAAACAAAGGGGTTAAATACTTAAAAGCGAGTTAAAGTTACTCAACGAGAGTTAAATCGTCAAATCTCGCTTCAAAAGCTCGCCAAAACACCTTCAATTATAAAGTCAACTACTCAACAATCTCTCTCTACTTTCTTTACGCCAAAACCACTATTACTACTTCTATAGGAAGAAGATATATTCGAAGATATTGATTCTAGCGACGACGACGAAGATTCAGATTTTGACGCTCTAATAGAGACAGAGTTTAAAGCCGAAGATAACTCAATTGAGTTAGACGATTTGAACGATATCGAGTTTCTTGATAATGGACGACGCGAGCTCTTATTAGACTCTTTGATTAGTGACGCTATTAATACGTCTCCAGAAGCCTCTTCTACGCCAAGAACTTATAGAGAGGTACTAGACTCGATTAAGAAACAAGTCAACGATAAACAACTTCTTCTTCTACCTCGGCTACGCTTTGAATACTCGCATTCAATAATACGTCCAAAACCTCTTAAAAAAGAGTCCTCGTAGAGGCCGAATTGAAGCCTCTTTACTTGTTGCGCAAAGTAACCATCCTACGGCCGACGGAAAAACTCTTGCCCGCAAAATTAGAGCGTCGTTTCTTTATTATCGAGCCTACGGATACCTACTTATCGAAACTCGAGGAGGAAAACGCAAAAGTCAGTCTTATTTAGACAACGAAGACGTATTTCGAGCTTGCCGAGCTTAGTTATTAGCTCAAAAGCTCGCTACCGTCACTCCTAAAGGCTTTCGACACGCGCTTAATTCGGAAATCATGCCTTGCTTACTCGCTTCGGCTAAAAAGAGTAAGAAACCTCTTTTAGGAAAGACTACTAGTATACGCAATAAAGCCGGTAAAAAACCTAAGGAATGGAAACCTCTTGGTAAAACAGCCACTTATAAGTGGTTAAATCGTCTTGGATTTCACGCTACTGAGGAAAAGAAAGGGGTTTATGTAGACGGCCATGAAAGAGAAGATGTAATCGAGTATCGTCAAAAGGTCTGCTATACCTTCCCTTTTAAGAAGTATTTACTAATAATTTATTAGGAGTTTCTACCACAAATAGCTCACTATCAATCGCTTACTACAAATTACGAAGAAGACGCCAATGGGGTATTACAACCTATCACACCTGACCTACCCTTTGGAGAGAAAGAGCATGTTATCTACTACCACGACGAGAGCTGTTTCCACGCTAAGGAGTATTCTAAGCGAATTTGGCTTGACGAAAATCAACAAAAAATGCCTTCAAAGAGTAAAGGAGGCCTTATTCATTGCTCTGACTTTATAAGTCTTGAAGGGAGGCTTGTGATTAGTTTAAAAGATACTCGGGAAATCATTTATCCCGGTGGGCCGCAAAAGACGCCTTATTGGGACACAAAGCAACTGCTTGATCAGGTTAAGCGAGCTATTGATATATTCGAAGAAAAACACCCAAATAAGATAGCCGTCTTTATATTCGACCAATCAAGTGCTCACGCTAGCAAGGGAGACGGCGCTTTAAACGCCTTTGCGATAAATCTTGGAGAGGGTGGAGCTCCTTTGCCTTAGAAGGTTAGTTATACCTTCCCTTTTAGGAAGTATTTACTAACTGACTTTTAGAATACAACTTTTCCTCCTGATATTAGCGAAGTTAAGTAAGCTCGTGGGCTAGTTGGGACTTTTCAAGAGTTCAATTATAAGGTCAAAAAGACTATTAAGGTAGTAATTGAAGGCCACCCGAATAAAAAGAGAGTTAAGAAGACTATAACCGAAGAAGTCCCAAAGGGGATTAGGGCGATTCTTGCTGAGAGAAGTTGTTTACTGATTGGTAAGTAATTTCTATTTATTAAGTTAATTACTAATAATTATAGGTAAAAATTGCCTTGTTACTAAGTGCTCTAGTGAAGCTAAGAAGAATTGTAACCTAATTTTATCTTGGCCTCTAAAAAAGCCTATAACTTGTTGCTTAGCGAGAATTCTAGCTAATCACAAAGACTTTTTTGAGCAAAAGTCGGCGCTTAAAGAAGTATTATTAGCTCGAGGCCATAAGTGTTTATTTCTACCGAAATTCCACTGCGAGCTAAACCCGATTGAGATGTATTGGGCCTATTGTAAGAACTTATATTGACAGGTTTGGAAAGAGACGTTTCCAGAGGTACGTTATATAACTCTATTTTTATATATATATTAATTTATATTTTTAGGCTAGAGAAGCTTGTTTTAAAGCTTTAGATTCTTGTCCTCTTGATACGCTACGAAAGTATTGTAATAGAGCTTCACGCTTTATAGATGCTTATCGAAAAGGGCTTAGCGTCAAACAAGCCGCTTGGTGTGTTAAGAAACAAAGTGGCCATAGAACTATTTCGGAGACTATAATGAAGGAGTTTGATATAATTCCGGAAGCTAGGCAAGAAGTAGACGAACTAGCTTGATTGGTTAGATTTTATATTTATTTACTAGCGCGGTAGCTAGCTCAGCAGTTATAAAAGTGCTTTATAAAGAGTAATAGTCTGAATCCGAATCAAGAACCTCTCTCTCTGACTCTGTAGAATCGTCGTCTAACTTAGCCTCTTCAAATGTAATAACTCCTTTAGCCTATTAATATAATAGGCCTAAATCGTTATTAGCGGTCCACTTTTGCCCACCTGTAATTACTCTAGCCCTAACCCTCTTTCCTGCTTGTAATAAAGCTTTAATAGGCCTCGTAGAGCCTTCGGCAACCCATCCTACGTGATACTTTACTACTATAGCTCCTTAAATAAAGAGGTAATAAAGAGATAGACCTAAAAAACAATAAGCTAATAACTTATTAATAAGTTTTATTAAGCGAAATAAATATACCGTCGTTAAGAGGGAAGCGAGTTGACTAAAAAGAGAGAGTACGATATTCGATATCATAACTCTAGCCAATAGAAAATCGGCAGCTATTACTAAAATCGCCAGAAACGACTATATTAAATTATCTATTAATAATACTCTTTCAAATGGATTAATTACTTACAGATACTATACGCTTAATTCGCTATAATACTTAAGTGATAACGTTGTAGTATATTAAGCGAGATTTTTAGATTTTTACAAAAAAAGAATTTGTTAGACAAAAGACGTAGTATTATACTTGTAACGTGGGGATTTTAACGCTAATAACTAATTATTAATACATATTAACTTACTATTTATTATTATAAGATATAATATTATATAATATAAGTGATATTATATAATAAATATTAATTAGATTATTTTTAAACTTTCTTAAATATAGAAATTTTTACATTTTGAATTTAAGTGGGGCTTATTAAAGATTTTAGAATTATTTTCTTATGAAAACTTTTATTTAGATTTATAACAAATTTAAAAGCAAAAATTTTTCCAAAATATTCACTATAAGTTTTTTAAAACGTATATATAAAAAACAAAAATCTCCAAAAAAAATGGGTCTGCCAAGACATTACCTTTCTAAGTACTTAAATTCGAAAACTAGCCCGATCGGGACAAAAAGTGGGTCTTTATAACACCAGTAATTAGGCGTATATTTTGAATTAAACAGATTCTTTATAACATATACTTTTCAGAATTACCGTGTTTGATGCGGTCCGACTGTATATCATATTATTATTAGTATTGAGATGTTGGTGATTTCATCCCCGTTTCTGGGGTAGTGTGGTCGCTGTTTTACCAACCCTTTCCACCTCGCTTAGGCGCTCGAACATTGAGCTACGAGCTCTAGCGCATTAGCCCACACGCCGCCTTAAGCACCTTCTAACCGACAAATTCTCCCTCGCCTATTCCAAGTCAATAACCATGACCATCAGAACAGTGAGGGTTGACCACGACGAAAGGTTATCCACATGAGGGGCCCTAACACCCTGTTAAGGGTGTATTTAAATTATCGGTCTCGCCGTCGTTTTTCTCCTATTACCCTCCTTACTCATTGCCTCCTTACCATCGAATTCTTCTTCCTCTATTCCAGTTCCCGTACCCTTTTACATTCCTAAACTACCAATAGAGGATTTATGAACTCGCACGATCGACGTATCGCCAGACTGGTTGCACACCGTAACAGGTGCCTCCAATTCCTCAAACACCACTACCCCACACTCAAAGCTGCCAAGGAGACGAAGTGGTACAGGCAGTATAGAGCAACACAACTTAGGATCAACTCCTTACGACATCGTGAACAATCCTCTTCCCAAGACGATATCATCCTTGACCGTCTGAGAAGTCTGACGTTGCAATAATCAACAATCCTCGTTGTATCCTTGGTATTACCACCAAGCGACAGCATGTCTCTTCCACCACAAAAGCTGCCTCGACGTCACGCCCAGCGTAGGACTCTTTACCATGGCCGTCATAAAACCCCTCCGTTGGATTTATCTAGTGCTGAGAATCCTCAAGCAATCAAACCGCAGGCCAAGAAAAGGCAGAAGGTGCCCATTTCTGATGCCAACGACTCCAGCGCCGCCTCTGATTCTGACTCCGATTCCGACTCTGAGTCTGACTCTGGCTACAGCTCCAACCGTTACCTCGATTCAGAAGCCGAGCATTATCGGAAGATCAGGGCCGAGTTCGTAGTCGCCGGCCCAAATCTAGCAAACCCCTGTGACGAGACAAAGGCGATGATGAAAAGAGAAGAACAGATGTGGAAACTGTAGGTCGCTATTGTCGTTTAACATTATATACTTGCTAATGGCGGCACTTTAGGCATTGCAAGAAAATAAGGAAGGGAGATCCGGTGGCTGCTCTCAAAGGTGCAACCGCGGAAGACTTCAAGACCTTCCTTGTCTGGCGGAAGGAAAGGAAGAATTCGCGTATTAAGAGGCAGGCAACCATGTCCACGTACTGGCACGTACTCAGCATGAACTACCAACGCACAGCAAAGCGCTACATGGATGAGGGGATTCTGGCAGACCTCCGCAATGTTTGTTGCTCGTCTTTTTTAGAAAATTAATAATGCTGATAAATTTATAGTGGATTCCTACACTCAATCTCGATGATTCAGAAGTCGAGAAGTCTGCCCTGTACGTAGAGGACCTGTGTGTTCTTCAAAACGGTCTCTGGGTTCGTGATCAAGAGAAATTTCCTCATGAACGACTCCGAGTGCAGGAGTCCCCGATTAACATTTTCGCTGGCTGTACGTCTACAAGACCTGCGGCTTTGGTTGGGAAGATACCCCTCTTATACGAAGATATTGAGTTTCAAGTCTTCCCTTCCCTGATAAAAGGACGGCGGCCTGCTGTACGGCTCATCCTTAACCTTCAACACATCAAGCGGTCAGGTGGAAAGAAGAAGCCGTAAGTGCTTATTTATTTTCCATCTAATGCTTGCTTGAATTGTCTGATCTTATATAGGAAAAAGTTCACGTTCCGCGACGACGAAAGCATAATTTGCTGCCCAGTCATATTCATCATGGCTTTGGCTATTGCAGACAACGCATTTAAGAATAAATTCACATCACTACGACAGATCTACGATCTTGTTGTTCCGAAAGGAACAGATCGTATTCGTTTAAAATGGGACGACGACTGGGCAAAACGACCTATTTTCCGTGACGTCGAGCATACGCCAACCAAAGTCCAGATATCGAAGACGAAATCATTTACATACGAGAAGCACCGGTACTACTTCATTCGTCTTGGCCGCACTTGTCGTTTCAGGAAACGGCTCCAATGGTATGACTTGCGAAGAGGATCCGGGAAACGGTTGAATGGTGAG
>MU270803.1:0-16791 GCA_021432625.1 Leptodontidium sp. 2 PMI_412
ACAGGGAGGAGACGAACGAATCAGATGTTGAGAGAGAAGTAGACGAAGAGGTTAAAATCTCTAAGTCCTTTTGTCAGTTAATAATCGATTCAGAAGGTAATTTGAGTATACCTTCTGAAAAAGTAATTAATACTTTAACTCTCCGTAAGTACTTTAACTGTTTTATTATATAATTTACTAACTTATAAATTAGAACCTAAAGGCCCTTATAAGAGTAAATTAGCTCCTCTTGAAGATAAGGGTCGCTCTACTTGTAAAAGAGCTAGACGTGCTTAAGACGAGATAAATCGACAAACCTCTCTATTAAAGCCTTCTTAAAAGCCTTCGAATATTAAGCTAACTATTCAATAGTCTCTCACTAGCTTCTTTTCGCTAAAGCCTTTTACTTGAGCAAGCAAAAGAGGCTATTGATATATTCGAAGAAAAGCACCCTAATAATAGGCTGGCCAGTAAGTCAGCTAAGTCAGTATCAGTTGAAGAAATCACCACGACTGACTGACTGACGTAAATTAGAGCAACTGATGAACTGAACTGATTAAATTAATCAGTACTGATTTAAACTGACGATATTTTACAATGATCAGACATTTAGTAGGACAGCTTTGAAGGCTCCAGCAATTTCAATGGCTCCACGATTTTGCCAATTCTTCAAACACTCCTGGTGCCACAACGTCTCTCCTAATAAATTAGAGCTCTCTGCAGTAGTTTGTTTAGAGCAAGAAGAAAAGACTCGTTCGCACTCTGAGCTCATGGCAGGTATAGCTAAAAAATCAAAGGCCATTTGAGCTAGTTGTGGCCACTCGGCCTCTCGTAACTTCCAATACTCCACGACTCCCATATGCTCAACAGGTGGCTCTTGAAGATAATGATCTCTTCTACTAGAAACAATTGTGTTGCGTGGCCTATTGATTGGCGCCGCGGCGTTGAGGATGCTCTTCAGGTAATCCTTTTCCATAGAAGGTACGGCAGGAACTGGTTCTGGAGATAAAGTAGCACGAGAAACAACTGTTGCGCCTTTGTATTGATCTTCCCATAGTTTCTTAAACTTGGATTTCGCAGAGACAAGGAATGGAGCCAGATTCCCTTTCCAATTCTTCTCAAAAAAGGACCACTTGTATAAAGGATGGAGAACCATTGACGCCTGCCACGCCAGAGAATCGTCGGTCTTTCTGTACCACTTCAAGCATGCTTGCCAAGCTAAAGTAATTGACTGTTGTATGCCTGCGTGGTCGTTGAATTGGTGCTGTTTTGACTGAGTTTCCAAAGCCTCAAAGTGCGTCATAATATGCTCCAATACAATTAGAGATTCCCATAAAGCACCATGCGACGGTTCTAGAACCCCTTCGGTCATCTTTGCATTTCCTTCCAGACCTTTGGTAAGTAAAAACAGTGGCTGAAGCTGATCCCTGATGATTTCCAAGGTCTCCCACTCCTCCGAGGATAGGTAATCGTTGTCGAATATCTCTCGATCGTCTGGTTCTGTAGAGACGTGTAACATGACGGCATATTCTGTGAGAGCCTGACGTAACTCAAGGCCTCTACGTACCATTGAATACGTGGCATTCCAGCGTACACCTCCATCGAGAACCAACTTCCATTCCTTCCCTGCTGCCACACCAATATTGAGCTGTGATTGAAGGGCCAGAAACAATGTGGTTCTCTTGCCAGAGGCCATAACATGTGCCACCAAGTTGTGCAACTTTCCAACTTCTCCTCTGCGCCGCCAAAGCTTTCGACGGTCAGCTGGCCCTGCCACCTTATAATCGTCGTCCCAAGAGCTCTCATCTTGACCAAATAAGTAGGCCTCAGCAATCAAATTAATGATGTGACCCATACAACGTAGTCTCTTCTCTTTATAATCGAATCCCCACAACTTTGCAAGCTCTGCAAGAGTTGTATCATTATTTGTTGCGTTGTCAAGCACAAAGTAGCCCAAATTATCGGCAGTGATTCCGAATCGAGTAAGAAGTGGAAGGAGTATAGAGCATTGATCTGTAATTATTAGCTAGAGGATGCGACAGGAAATTAGATGACAAGTTACATACTAACACCGGTCTTTTTGTGCCCTAAGAGCTCTAGTAGGCCTATGAGACGCGTGCAGGATTCGTATTGAGCGTTAATAAAATGAACGACAACACCAAGTACACTGATCTTCTCTCTCTTTGACCCCCAACCATCAAAAGTGATAGTTATCTTTGATTTGGCGTTACGAAGCTCTTCAAGAATCCGAGGCTCCATATGTCGGAAAAGATCGTGGATCCACGTCTTGGAGTGTGAATCTGGGAAAGCATTAATAGCCTCTGAATTCACAATCTTGAAGCAACGTTTCAGGCGTACGGAGGTAGCTTTGCGGTGTTTGATATTATCGCAAATAATCCATTCTAAAAGCGCGTTGACGAATTCTTGCTGACGGAAGGGGATCACTTCGCCGTGGTTTTCACCTACAACTCCTGAAGGTTGAGCGCGTGTAGGTTCTATTGATTTGATTCTCCATGTATCTCCTCCTGCGTCTAGCATGTGGACATCTTGTATATGGCGCTCGGCGTTGGTCAAAGTATTGGCGTTGAAGTGAAATTCGCGATTCCTGGAAAATTTGGCATCGTGGTGACCTTTAAAGATTAGCACTTAATCTGCAGATTTAATAGGGAAACACATACAAAGTTTGCAGCACCATATTGAGTTATTAGATGCTTTCGTTGTGTCCTCGAGGTTATACCCAACTTTCCATACCCATTGACGAAGCTTTCTCTTTGTTGCACCTACTAATTCAAAACCAGCAGGTAACCTAGCTACTTGGAGCTTCCGATCATCAAATAAAGGCTCTCCATAGTCGTACGGAGAGTATTCTTCGTCGTTATCAAGGTTTAGAGGCTTGCTTGGGTCGTAGCAATTAGTGTAGGTAGGCGTTGCACGGAAACAGCGGTCACGAAGAATAGGCCTTTTCCTTGACGATTCAGGGACCATCATAGCTTGAAATGGGTTGATTGAAGTAGTATTAGACGCTGTAGAAGGTACAGGAGAAGCTCTTGATTCATCGTCTTCGATAACTATGGGGGAGGCGTGCGAGGAAGCCATGGTGCTGTGTTTGATAAATTAATTGAAATAATGTGCAGCTAAATCGTGAGTTTGGGCGATGCGGAACAAGATTAGGTAATCTAAAAGTGGCTATTTTGGCTGTTTGGGCCAATCAGAGGCCTTCATTTGACCCTAAGCGAGCTTAATTTGTGAGGGGCATAACCCAAAAATCGTCCTAGCTGCCACCACCTAAACTGACCCTATTATGAGGATTTTCCTGCCTCTCAACTGACAGTCTAAATCAGTTGAGCATATAACGACTGACTTATTAGGGTTAGGGCTAGTAACTGACTGATTACGAATTCTAGGGCCAACTGAATAGCAGGACTTACCTAGACTGACTTACTGGCCAGCCTGCCTAATAAGGTAGCTGTCTTTGTTTTTAACCAATCAAGTGCTTACGCTAGTAAGGGAAGTGGAGCTTTAAACGCTTTTACTATGAATCTAGTGAAGGAGGAGCTCCTTTACTTCAAAAGGTAAGTCTTTTAGTTATACCTTCCCTTTTAGGAAATACTTATTAACTAACTTACTTTATAGGATACCTACTTTCCTCCTGATATCTCTGAAGCTAAGAGAGCTCGTGGGTTAGTAGGTACTCCTCAAGAGCTCAACTATAAGGTTGAGAAGACTATTAAGGTAGTAGTTGAGGGCTACCCTAATAAGAAAAGAGTTAAGAAGACTATAGTAGAGGAAGTGCCTAAGGGGATTAAGCAGATCCTTGCTGAGAGAGGTTGTTTACTACTTAGTAAGTAGCTTTTAAAGGTTATATAATTACTAATTGTTGGAATACAAGTCATGTATGAGTCACGTGCTCGCGTAGCTAGTATATAACTAAGAGCTCCCTCGAGCTCCTCTTCTTTCGGGGGACATAAACGAATACAGAACACAGAATTTACAGAGGATTAAGAGTATATCCTCACTTTTGTGTCACACCTCGTTCGCTCCCGTTACTCGAGTCAGTTATTCCGACACTAATATTTTATAGGTAAAAAGGGGCTTAGCGTTAAGCAAGCAGCGTGGTGTGTAAAAAAGCAAAGTGGCCATAGAATTATATCTGAGAAGTGGATGAAGGAGTTTAATATAATTCCAGAAGGGAATACGGTAGAGGTAGATCACTTGGCTTGATTTTATTAGTTAGATTTTGTATTTATTTGCTAGCGCGGTAGCTAGCTTAGCAGTTATAAAAGTGCTTTACAAAGAGCCTGAGTAATAATCAGAAAAATAACAGTGTAATATAAAGTGGGTCTTATTAATATTTCTTGAATTGTTTTCTTATGAAAAGCTGTAATATATTTAATAACGAATTTAGAGATAAAAATATTTAGAAAAGATTCACTATAAGATTTTAAAAACGTATATATATAAAATATAAAACTCTTAAAATTTTTGGACCCCTGACAGTGGCCTTGGCAACGGTATAAGTATTTAACCCTAAGCCCGATCGGGACAAAAGTGGGTCCGTTAGAGCGC
Source organism: Leptodontidium sp. 2 PMI_412 (assembly GCA_021432625.1). Lineage (NCBI taxonomy): Eukaryota > Fungi > Ascomycota > Leotiomycetes > Helotiales > Leptodontidiaceae > Leptodontidium > Leptodontidium sp. 2 PMI_412. The sequence continues at coordinate 4,546 of MU270803.1, forward strand.
TAGCAATTAGGCACATAATATGGATTAGACAGATATATTATATTACTATTTTCTCAAATTTACCATGTTTGATGCGGTCTGACTGTATGACGTACGGAGAAGACAATTACTAAGTATGAGTAAAGATATTATTTAAAGTTAAATATAAAGTTCTTATGTAATAGCAACCGCATTAGTTTTATATAAAACTTTTATTTTAATTAAATCCTACTAAGCCCTTAGGATCTAGGGCTTTAAGAGCCTTAAATCTTAAAGGCTCTTTAAGGTTTATTACGTGATTTTTAATCGCGCGATCTTGTGGCTTAACTCGTAGTATTAAGATTATATATTATATAAAATAATTATAATATAAATAAATTCTAAGATTACATTAATTCCTAAGAGTTATATTTCTTAGGAATCGTTTAATTCCCAAGATTACTTGTACTCTTAAAACACTTCCTCTTGGGATCCTGCTAGTGCCTAAGATGTGTCCGTAATATTATCCCCTTCTTAGCTTAGCGTGGTCCTTACGCTTAAGTATATTAAAGAAAATATTAATAATTACTTACGGCCGTCTTTTTGTTTTATTTTAACTTATTTTTTTACGATTATTAAATATAAAACAATGAGCTCGTGAATTAATAAAGTTTTATCCGAAGACTTACGATTTAGATCACAAGAAAAATAAATAACGATAAGTAATTCGTAAAATTAAGATAACGAAAAGTAATCAGTAATAAAAAGTTAAAAAGAGAATTAACAGCAATAAAAATCGTAATTAAATAAAAGCTAAGTTAAGTATTTAAGAAATCAGCTTAAAAAGCTACGTTAATTAAGCTACCTTATAATTAAGTAATATATTAATAAAAATTTAATAAAAGGGTTTATTAAAGAGTTTAAATTCCCTTAAGGAAGGTAACGTTTTATTTATTAAAAAAAAGACGGAGGATAATAAATATATATTAATTATTATTAATTAAATAATATTATTAAAAAGGATCGCTATATATTATTATTAGTTAAGAAATTGCGATATAATCTCGTAAAAAGCCAAACTTTTTATTTAACTCGATTTGGAAAAAAGAGTTTTATATTCGTTTCAAGTATTAATACTTTTTAATTTAACAAACGCATTTGCCATATTTTAGCGTTTAATTAATAATATTTTATAATAATACTTAAACGTAGTATATATATACTACTTAAACGATATTTTAAGAATAATACGTAAAAGACGTGATCGTAATTCTTAAGAAATTAAAAGTAGTTTTTATATTTCTTAAATTAAAGAAATATTATTTTTATGTTAGCCAAGTTATTTTTTTAAGTTATATAATAACTATCGCTAAATTAATCATAAATCCTAAAAAGATTAAAGCAATTATAAAAATAATTAGGAGTCATTAACGTTAAAAAAGTATATTTTTTTTAAAAAAAATATTTATTAATTTTTATTAACGATTCATTAAGGATTACTCGAAGATCATAAGGCTACTCACGGAGTTAACTCACAAAAAAAGGGAGTTTAATTAAATAAAACGTTGCCAGAGGGCATTTAACGCCTTAAAGGAAGCGTTTATTAAGGGATTAGTTCTCATTTCTTTTAATTCGTTCTTTGCCAGCCCGGCGAGGATAATAAATAATAATTAGTCGCATACTACTCGAGTAAATTGTCGCTAATAAAGTTTAATTATAATATTTACAATAAGAAGCTATTAGCCGTAGTAAACGCCATGCGAAAGTAAAAGATATATTTCGAGGGCGTAATTTACGAGGTATAAGTCTTAATAAATCATAAGAATCTTAATTATTTTATTGTCACTAAGGGATTCAATAGGCGATAAATTTATTAATATAAAACCCTTTTAATATCTAATTTTTGCATTTCTTATATCAAAGGAACCAAAAAATCGGAGTATCTCGCAAATGAGACCCACAAGTTTTACATTATGCTTCGGCAGGAGAATAACTCATTAGTCTTAAATCACTAATAATTTATTAATTATTAATTAAATCGCGAAGAAAACTTAAAAAAGTTATTAACTAAAGAATCTATTAAAATCTTAAGGGTTCGGCAGGATTTAATTAAAACAAAAGTTTTATATAAAATTAATATGTTTATTATTAAATAAGAATTTCGTATTTAATTTTTAAATAATATCTTTACTTATATTTAATAATTATTTTCCCCATACGTGATATACTTATTTCTTAATTATTAAAATCAATTAGCCTTCTTATATTTACTAAGTAAATACATAACTATTACACTTTAAGTACCTTCTCATTAAAAGTATTAACTTATATATATATTATATCCGCTAAAAGATTTTCTTCCAGTGAAAAGCTAATTACTCCCGGGCTACAGTAGTTGTCATCAACCCAAAGAATATTCCTAAGATTACATTCCCAGATTTTTATTATAAAGATTAATCCAAACTTTAAGTTTACTTTACCTAAGTTAAACTTTACACAGGCTTTAATGGCCACTAGTTTATTACTGATATTAACAAAATCTTATGGGTCGTTTTCTTCTTAAGGGGGGCCACCTTTAATTAAGTTAAAACTTTCATTAATTACTTTCAAAAACTATAAACATATAACTAATATTATTAACACCACTAAGAGTACTACTTACTTTTGTCACCGAAATACAACTGATTAACCCAAACACCGAATATAAAGTTAAAACTATTTTAAATTATTAATATTTTCGCGGCATTATTAAATATTTAATTAAATACTCACAATTAAAAAACACTTAAGAACTTTAATTTAACTTTTATTACCTTAAAAGATTACGAAGTTTCATTAGTAAAACCTATCCCCGAGGTTTAATAACGCCTCGCCAGCGGGCGAGGGATTAAAGGGGCCGCCGGCGAGCGGAGAAATAATAAAAAGGCTTTCTCGCCCTCTCCTCTGCCTCACGCCTCTCCTTCTCCTTAATTATATTTAGCTTGTCAAAGGTTTTCAGCCCACGACAATATATTTCTCTTCCTCTCTCTTAAAGCTTTACCTGGCGTTACTCGAGCTCGCAGACGCGAGTTAAGCTAGCTATAACCGCTTTAAAAGCCATGCCTCGTTTAAACTTCAAGCGATTTTCTTTCAAGTATAAGCTCTAAAGGTTATTGATCGAAGTCTAAAAAGTATCACACTTCACACTATAGCGAATATATTCTCTATAAGGTTAAGACTTCTTATTAAGGACTATATAATTATAATAATAATAAACACAATTAAAATAAGGCATCACTAGGGAATTAATAAGTTCACGTTAGTTCTTTTTTTCTTATTCGGTTTATCGTATATACTATTAATAAACTCCGACTCGAGTACTTGTTATACGATAAGTTATTATAATTTATTAATAACGAAATAAAAATAAACTTAATATATCGCTTTTTTAACTTAATTAAAGCGCGTAAGTAAAGCCGAGTTATTAATTTATTATAATATTATTATAAGAATCTTATTTATTTTAATACCGAAGTTTTATTACCTCGCTATTTTACTTTTCTTGCTTATTATACTTATCGGCGAATATTAGACTTTTATTAATATTCGACTTAGTAAAACTAGTTATTTTTACTCTCGTATCGAAATACTCTTTCTTTTAACTGATACCGTATTAAAGTCCCTTACTTATATATTATATAATTTCCACTTCTCGCTCGAAAGTCCTAATGCTTTTAATTACGATAGATTATTACGAACGCATCTTAGGCATTAGCGGGGTCTTAGGAAGAAGTATTCTATGAGTACGCGTAATCTTGGGAATTAAACGATTCCTAAGAAGTAGGAGTTAATATAGTTTTAAAACCTACTTATATCGTAGTTATCTTATAATCTCAATACTATAGGTTAAGCCACAAGATCACGCGACTACGGGTCACGCGATAAACCCTAAGGAGATTTTAAGATTTTAAGCTCTTAGAGCTTTAATCTTTTAGATTTTTATTAAATTTAAAGGACATATTAACCGCGTCTTCAGTGATATTGATTAAAACCGCACGATCGAACGTAATATTTAGAATTTAAAATAAAATAAATCAATAATAATGTATATAATCTCCTTCTAATAATATACTAATTAAATCAACTAGAACGACGACACGCTTAAGGCGCAGTATTATAAGGGATTAAAGGATGAAGTAAAAGATAGAGTTAAACGCGCTTTTTAATAAAATTAACAACTATAACTTTAAGCGAGCCCTCGAGAGGAGGGGCTAGTACTACTCCAGAGGGTATATGTAATAAAATCGAGGGCTTAAAAAACTGTTTTACCTTCGAGAAATAAAATTAAACGCCGCCTTTTAGAAGTAAAATAAAGGAAAATTATAAGGAAATCATAAACAAGTAACGACGGGATAAATTGTGCTTCGAATGCGGCTTTTTAGGTTATATGACCAGTTCTTATTGATAAAATAAGTCATAATCAGGAAGGAAGTAAGCTAACGTAATCGAGTGTAATAAATACGACGTCACAAGTGTCCTAACTAAATAATTAAATGCCATAAAATTCTAACGAATGATTTCTAACGAGTTTAAGAAAAACAAAATCCATATATAAATAGAAAATAATAATAATAATAATAAGTAAAGTTTTATTAACGACACTAACGTCTGAGAATATGCGCTAGAACCTTTTGGCACTGTGGTTAACCTTAAACACGCCGTAGTTATAATCCACCATAACCGCAATATACCTCACGACAGTAACGAAAAAAAGATCAAGGAATTAGATTAAACTTTAAAGCTAAGGCCGCCATAACCCTATCTTTATGAATTATTATAAGGTAAAATATAAGAAGTCACTTACTTAATAAGAGTTTAATTAAGCTTTAAATATTTAACATTAGATTAACGCGAGGAGCTAGAGTTAGTCGTTTTTAAGGGATTATAGTAAAGCGAAAAATATAAAGTAATCTACTGTGATTATAATAGTGGGTGTTGACCACCACACTTTCGCTCTCCGCGAAAATTAAACACATAAGTTAACTGTAAGTGGAATATAGTAGTGGTTGTTCTCGGACTTATATGTAAATCGCTCCCTAAAAACAAACACGTATTATAATAATTTAAAACGAACTAATTAAAAATAAAACTTAAGAAGTCGAGACGGAAAGTAATAAGTCTTAATTATAAGTGGATGTTATTAACAATACATATATATACTACAGTACGAAATTTAATAATTTTTACTTATAATATCAAGAGATAATAATTTATATTAAGTAATATAATTAATAATTAGCTGTTATATTTAAAAGAACCTCTTAATAAATAAGGAATATAATAAGCGTTTTAACGTTTAATAATTAGCGGTAATAAGTAATTGATACTTAATTAGAAATGTTAACATAAAGGAATAAAATTCAAAATTTAATAAATTTTAAGAAACAGGGGAACTCTATATCTCTTACTTATTATACTTAAGTATTTCCTAGCCACTAAAATCAAGAACGATAAGTATTATTTAATACTCGCTAATAAAAGATTTATCACGCAGCTCGATTAAAATATAAATCAAGAGGTTATATATAGGGATTAGCGGATACTTTAAATATATTTAATTTAATGTGACTAGGATTAAAGCCCACGATATTATCCTCGGGCTTCCGTAAATAAAACGAAATAACCTCGTCATTAATTTAAAAAAATACGTTTTAATAATTATAAAGATTACTTACTTATTTAAAGCCTTAGTACTTATTTAAAACGCACTTTTTTCAAACTACTAAAAAAAGAATTAAGCTCTTCAAAATTACTCTATTATTAAAAACGAGATTAAAGAATTCTAAGTTAAATTCTATGACTTCTTTATAAGAGAATTAGGTTATACTTCAGAGACTTTTGCTTAATTTAAAGCTCGTTTCTAAAGTGTAGTAATTTAAAATTAAATAATTCTTTTATATATAAAATAAACATGCTTTATAATACTTTAATAATAATTAAGATTATATAAAACTAAAGTTGTAATATAATAATACGATAATTAATTGCTTTAGACTCGAAACGCTAAAGAAACGCTGATTTAAACTTTACCTTTAGAAGCGAGGCTCGTTCGTTTTATTCAAATATATCTCGAAAAGCTTTCTTTCACTTCGGTATAGAGTTTAAGTTGGCCTCTCGTAATTTCTTGTATTACGTACACTTAAGATAAACAACTTTTATATTATTCGTTTATACTTTTATTTTTTAACGTTAAGTTACATTTTATATAACTCGTAAAGACTCCGATTACGTTAAAGTTTAAAGCTTAATTATAAATCAGAGCTAAGTTAAGTATCATAATTATAAAGAGTAATAAATATATAGCCTCCTCCGGATTATGTAAGCTTAACTTTTTAAGTTAATAAAGGATACTAAGACGAAGGACTTATTAATTATAAAGGTTCTCTAATCTCGCCTCTCTTTTTCTTATTATAATATTATAATAAGTGGAAAAGACTTTATAATAATATATATTATTAACGCCTTAGTCTTTTACTCTTCTAGTAATAAATTAACTAATTATAGTATATCCTACCGTTACTTCTTTTAAGATAATAAACTATATTTACTAAATTACCGTTTAATTAACTAATTATAAGCTCGAATTTCACGGGAGTAGTCGTAATAATTATAAAGCCTCACTTAATTTTAACGTTATATTTATATTTTAGACGAATTTCTTAAAAATACTTACGTACTTAAACTATATATCGTTTCTTTTATTATAATCTTTATTTATTATAATCTTTATTTATTATAATAGTTTTAAAATTAACCTTTAAGTATTATATACACGTTATATAATAATTTAAGCGTCGTAAATATCAAGTTTCTTCGTCGTTATTAACGGTTTATTTAACGGGGGTTATTAGTCTTAGTTAAAAGAGGTTCGTAAAGGGTAACTATATTTAAGTTCATATGGACTTATATTAAAAGATTCGTGCGAGAAGAGGAGTTTTAACTAGTTATTTTAATAATAATTTATAAAGAAGTAGAGGTGTTAATTAAGATATTAGTTTATAATCTTAAATTGGTTATTGGTTTATATATAATAAGCCGTTAAAGGCTTAATTGTAATACTAAAGATATAGGAGCGGTAAATAATACATAGGACAGTTTAATAAAGTCTTTAGTTAAATTATTAATAATATAAGCTTTAATGATTTCAAGTTTATTTATAAATATTTTAAGAACTTTTCCACTTTCTTTTTTTTAACTTAATAATATGATTATTTGAATAAAACTTTGACTTCTTAAAGAGTTATAATAAACACTTTATCTTTTAACGCGCGATAATATAATAAGTAAATAATTAATATAGGGATTAGTTTAAGCGTCACGTAGAGTGATTCGGTGATCGCACACTTTCTCTAGATATATATATAAACCAGTACTTACTCTTATAATAACAACTTTTCTTTATTACACAATATAATTATACGTCTATTCTTGCGTTTCTTTTTCATTTTTAATAATAATTATAACTAATAACAAACTCCTTAATTAATAACAATTTTAACATACTTCGAAAGTCTAAACGTATTATTTAAAGATAGATTTATTGCGAGGCTTTAAAGTAAGAGTTTCGAGATATTTTTCTGTATAAAGTCGCTTTTTTTTAATATATTAAAAGCTCGAGTCGGAATTATTATTAATATTAATAAGTTTAAAAGGGGGGTTTAAAGCTTTTGAAAGTGACTTTAAAAGCGTAGTAGTTTTTTATATAAGAGTGTTCTTTATTAGTAACTAGGTAATAAGAAGTATAATAGTAAGGCGCATTAAGGTCTATAATATAAGAGGCTCGTCGATACCGGACTCTTCGTTATTAGAGTAAAAAGGATTATTTTCTAAAATAATATTATAACGTACTTAGGATTTATTATTAATAAGCTTATAATTAGATTTATTATATATATATATATATATATATATATATATATATTATAAGTTAATATATAACTTAAAAGGCAAAAGTAGGTATAAAAGTAAAAGATAATAATTATAATATAAGTTAAAAGCTTACTTATTATTCACGGATTTACTTTTTAAATATTTATAACTACTTTAATATATTTAAATATATATTACTTATTATACAAGTCGCGAATTTACTAAGCCTTACTTACCATGTACCCATGCTATTATATATAACCGTAGTAGTCGTAGACATTATTGTATTAACACCCTCTCTACTTGTAAAAGATATTATAATTATACGTTTAGTTATACTTATATTTTGGCCTTTAGTTAAATCTTTTACCTCGGACAATAACTAATCGCTATTATCAATAGTGACGATAGAGTAGTAAGTTTTTATATTTTAACTTTTTTCATTAGAGCATACGACTAACTTATTACAGGAGACTAAGAAATTACGTACTACTGTCAAAGTACTACTTAAAGAGAGTGGTTTATTATTTAATAGAAATAAAGAGGAAAATAACTCATAACGCCTTATATTTCGAGGACAACTACATTTAAATTAATTATAAATATAACATGCAGCGTCGCCTCGGGTTTAATATCTAAGATATTAATAAATTCCTTTATTACAATAATTTAGACTTTATCCTAAGTTAGGGCGTACGCCTACTTTTTAAGCTTTTAGTCATAATACCTAGTACTCTTATGTTTTAAGAACTTTATTCTAAGGATTATATTATACCCCGAGCTCGTCCTTATATTTATAAATCTTTTGTAAAATGTTTTCGAGATTTTATAGTTATCTTTTATTATTATATTTAAGTCATAAGCGTTATATACTTGGAACTAATACTTATTAAAGTCACAGATTCTTAGTTATATTTAAATAAAGGGAGGAATCTTATTAATTTAGCTTTATATTTATTAGGAAACTTATAACTTAAGTTACTATTTATTGAACTAGTTAAAAACGTACTTAAGACTTATATTAATATATAGGCGTCTAAAGACCTTACTTAAGCCTTTGACGCTTAAGACTTAGTACTGTTTTTTCTTGTGTCTTTACTAGAACTAATAAGTTTCTGTCTCTCTATGTGTAATAATATAACCCTTTTTTTATTATAAAGGGCTTTTTTCGCTACTTTTATTTTCTCTTTTGTTTTTAAGACTTAAGGGTTACTTATTTAACAAAGTTAAAGCACTTTTAGTCCTTAGATTAATGTCCTTTTATTTATAAGAATAACAAGTAATAAAACTCTTATTGTAGTTCTTTTTGTTTTTATATCTTCTTCTGTTAAAAGGTCGAGACGTAGCTAAAGATAAAGTAGTATTAAACGCGCGCTTTTTATTAAAACTTATAGGCCACAGCTAAATGGCCATACGCTAAAATTTTATGGACTTGGCGGGTGTCATTTATCAACCTCGCTGTGCTATACTAATTTGTACTGCGTGGCAGGGGCCACTGATGTAAATCATAAATATTCATAATTACGTAATTACCCCTGGGAAACAAAAATGAAGCTATTCTAAACTACCTGAGGAAACACCTCAACGTACCACTACTACTACCACCAGTATGACTTCCGTTCCTCAACCTTGCGGCCCCGCGCCCCCTGCAGCAGTTTACAGTAATATTGCTACTGGATTTGCTGCATGCCAGGCGCATGCAAAAGCTAACGGATATACCCAAGATACAGACTTTGAAGCAGATGACGATTTTGATGAGTTGGAATTAGTCCCAGTTATGCACTGTACATAGTTATTCATATAAATTTTGGTGGTGATAAATGCACTCCTCACTTTCGGCTTAGCGTATGGCCATTTAGCTGTGGCCAACTTATATTTTAGTTATCACGACTACTCTTTTTAAAATTCTTATAATATCTATTATTATTTTATTATATCTGCCTTTACTTCTCTTATTATTATCTTTCAGTAATCTAATAACTATAAAATCTAACGTTTAAAGGCGTTAAAGAGAACTTTATATTTAGTTAAGTCTTTCTAAGAACAACTCCGTAGTTTCTTAGACGAGTAATAAGAAAAGCGGTATGTAATTATAAGCGCTTGTTTATTATTAAGCTAAGAGTAATATAACAGCTAATATTTTTTTTACTAGAGGTATTGTTATAACCTTAATAAAGATAATAATAAGTAAATAAGTAACGAGTTATTTATTAATTAATATAATATTATAAAGTTATTACTAAGAGTACGCGAGGGGTGTAAGCTAGAGTAAAAGGGGACAACTATATTCTAGGCGTAGTAGTATAAAAGCCGTTTTACTTGTTTATATTACTTAAATATAAATGAAGAGTAATAATAAAGATATATATATATACAGTTCTTTCTTTCGGTATGTCTTTAATATAACATTAATAAATAAAGGAAGTCCACTTTTTAAAGATAGAGTTATATTATTTAATATAAATAATACATTTTATTATTTGTCTGTAAATTTTTACTTAAATCTCTATTATTTACGTTATTAAAGTCTAAGTAGTTTTATATATTAAATATAACTATTAATATAAACGAGGGAGGATTTTATCCTGGAGGGTTATCTTTAAGATATATTCGTTTATAATACGAGTTATATAAGCTAGTGTCTTAAACTTATAATAAAACTCTCAGCCATATTAGCCGCAAGTGGACAACTAGTAAGCCATGCTAGATGTGATGCCGACAGAGCTAGTAAGGAATGCATTACAAAACTGTACGTAGCCCCGACCACTTGAGCGTCTCTCATGGCCTCCATAGCCTACAGTGGTACTTGTTTAACCCATATTGTGAAGTCACTACTATTGTTCGCACTGAGTTCACGTGAGATCGAAGCAACGTGGTGGATCAAGCGTAGATCTTCCAGAGAAAACTTCTCAAAAGGGATTGCTGGAAAGACACATAGACTTGGGAATGAAGATGGTCCAATCTGTTGCCAACTCCGAACTTCGGTCTCAACTTGGGAGGTCTACAGTACATTAAGTTGGCTCTAGTAAGGATCGATTGTCGCTGTTCGTGTTCCTGTGAATCCTGATATGGGCACCGGGTGGACATCGACAATCTCCATTACAGTCCCCAGTGCCAGATCCTCAAATTCAGGCTGGGTCGTGTAACTTTGGACCTCCACGGAATACTATTCGGTGTAGCTCCAACCCTTCAGACACCCTAGCTTCAATAGCTGCAACAGCGGTGACAAAGAATTCGAAGCTTCCAGAAGTACTTGGTTTCCGAGCTTCGGTAGATCAAGCACTTATGTCAAGGGCTCGAATCAGGTGACTTTCATACTTTTATGAAGCTATTCACAACTTTGTATCAGCCGCACGAGCTAACTCGTAAACGAACATAAAAGACAGATTTCCTTAAGAATCTCTTCTCTCCTTGTAATCAATCAATTCAACCCAGTCGCAATTGTCCACGTACTTGCACTCGTTCCGTGACAACTTAAGCACCTTATGGAAAGGACTTCCAAGGGCAAACTGGAGGATATCCTCAATGAAGTCATACAGTCGTTACGGGCTCGACAACCAACACCAGGTCCACTCCCCAGTCCTGCTCGCGCTAGTGACAGATGCCAACATCCGGGTCCTACACCCGAATTGCCTATTATTCAAGCGTCATCGGCACCTCAAGAGAGGGCGGAGCAAGTTATTTTGCCAACTGATCCCCCTCAAAGGAACCTCTGCGGCCACTGGAGGCAGACACATCGGCCGTGCTTTTCGAATTTGTTGGGGCACGGGCGAGATGTTCCGCTTTCCGAAATATAGTATCGTCGAACTTCTCCCTCCTAGTGAAGCTATGGCTTATTTTTTGATTGTTCGAAAAGGCAGTATTGCCGACTCCAGATCATATGACCCGCAGCTCGATTACTATGAACCGGTCCTTCTTAAGCTTTACAGTGGTCAAGAGAGCAAATTCGAAGCGTTATCGAATCTTGTTGCCCCTCCCGCTGAGGTTCAGAGGCACATGGACTACGTCAAGGACAACACTACGAGGGCCGAGTTTGTGCTCTTATCCATGATTCCTCTTAGAAAGTACATCTCCCCAAGGCTCCAATCAACTACACGACTTACACGAGTTGATCAACTTAGTGTATTACACTCAACTAAATCAACTAAACCAAGGTCTTCCTGACTAATCAACTACATCAATCTAAGGCTCTCGTGTACGTGGATTTAGTTGATTTCAGTGTATCTGCCGCTGGTTAGACAGGGTTCTTCAGAGGTAAAATCGGGCCTCCGCGTTGAGTTCGATGTCACGTGCACACGCGGTTCGAGGTCCGTGAATTATTATATTTAGAAAGCTACGCGCCAGAATTTGAGCTGTTGCTTCCGCGTCACCCGTTTGTTT
>MU270804.1:0-16770 GCA_021432625.1 Leptodontidium sp. 2 PMI_412
AACCAGATCTTGTTGCGTTCTAGCAATCAATAGTAATATGCAGCTGCCACGGGCCAGGGCTTTTCTCTGATCATGGCCATTGCCCTGCTCGAAGATGCATCCTCAGAATTTTTGCCGCAGTATAACAGCGCCTCACGTCTTCAACCATCTCCCCGGGCTCGGTTGGTAGTTTCGAATTTGTTGCTGCAACAAAAAGGCGCTCCACGTCTTCTTTGCTAGGCTCCATAGGATCGTAGATCGGATCAAAGTGACAACCAGGGAATATCTCGCCCAACCTAATCTCTAGCTCTGGAAGGTATGACTCGAGTACAACCATCTCCCAGGACTCGTCCGGTAGCTCCAATGCACTGGAAACCTCGTGGATTCTCCCAACTTTGTCCAGCTTCACGAATATCTCTTCTCTTTTGTGACTTCCTAGATTAGACAGTCGTACACACTTGTACGACACGTAATCAAACTCCGAATGCAATGCAGCGAGAGAACCGTTTCTCAAGTATTGATGTCCCAACCTTAAGTCGAGCGCCGCACTCTCCGCATCAACGTCAAGCGCCTTCTTCTCGTCCCGCACCTCACGCCACGTAGCAGAAGAATCATGCTCCGAGGATTGAGCCACTAAGCGGTAGATCTGAGAAAGAACACTCTGGAGGCCACAAATAATCTGTATTTGGTGTTAGTCTAGTATCTACTTAAAAAGAAAGCTTCTCACTCACCAATGCAGAGAAGTCTAGTAAACCACCAATCCCAGTCAACTCACTCCGGTCCACAAAGAATAGAACGCAAGTAAGAATGAACTTGATACAGGATAGAGAAGCACAGACAAGCAAGAACCGTCGATCCGGCTGCTGGAGACTGTGGCGTACATATACACGTTTGCGTAGAGCAAAGAATTCTCCACAGGTCGAAAAAAGAAGAATATTACAAGCCAAGGATGACTCAAGATATCGAAGAATACTGCTGGTAATTTTAGCTGGGAATCAAAGATTTTCACTGATGGTGATCATACCTCGCGTAAAGCACAACACCTGAGACAAAGGTCCAGAAGTTATACCATAGAGCAGGAGAAAGGAAAAGTTGAATTTGACTGATGAGATCATGTCTCGCGGAAAACACAACGGTTGAGACACCGGCCAAGAAGCTCTTGGAACTCTGAAGCATACAGAACCATTGCGTCCATGCTCTAGCAGAAGCTTCGGGCTCTATTTGGTCCCTTGGCACATAACAAGACTTCCATGGCTCATTGACTGCGGGTATGCGACTGAGCTCATTGATGTCGAATCGAATTCGCTCAAAGGTCTATTGAATTAGCATAGGTTCTTGAGCGAGAGTCTTGGAAAGCCTTCTGGAAAACCTTACCTGCTCGACCTGAGTCGTGATCAAAATCCCGTTGCTCGCCTCAACAGCTCCTTGGAATGGAGGCGGTGACGGAGAAGTGGCTGCAGGCATCTTAAGCACTTCTGCAGCTCGTGCAGCATGGACGAAGAAGGCAAACAATGCAGCTCAGATATCAAAGGAAGGCAGGGCAATATCTCCAGCAAAACCGGGCGACAACTCCGATTGATATGCAAGATGCTACAATTGGTGGTGGCGTATGCACAGACCTGGAGACTTATCGAATTCAGGGGGCCAGGCCGCGTAGAGGTGCCAGGGGGTTTGAAGATTCGCCTATTTAGCGTCTCACACCTGGGATTTGTAGATCCGCCAACCTTTCAGTGCAGCATGAGACGCCTCTCCACCTGCTATTCCAAATCGGGAACGTATTCGCTTATCGACAGCCTGCCTCAACTCCTCAGACATGATTCCATCTCTCTCCAGGGCACTACCTCCCCGTTCACACCCCCCGCCCGGTCAATATCCCGCACCCCGCCCCACCAAACTCGATTTTATTCCACCTAATACAATATTATCTTACCAAACTATTAAAATAATTACAATTTAAGTTATACATGCACGTTATATTACATAAGAAACACAACGATATCTTTGTTGGGGCATCCAAACTCATATCCGTTTGCGCTCCAAACATCTAGAATGAACCTTTCCTCAAGTTGGCTTTGCGTTTGCCTTCTCCGCGTCTGCTTCTTTCAAGGCTTGCTCCACCGTAGTCCACACCAACTCCGGATACCTGTCATTGTCCAAAGGATCCAGCTTGCCTTTCCCCGATATCATGTTTTCCAAATACTGCATCCCCTGCCAAGGCGTCATCACTTTATCCTCTGTCCCTCCAATAAAAAATTTCATGATCGTAATCATGAACCGGAGAAAGCCCACACTGCCCGTCCACATCGGGGTATATTTCTCGCCACGCAGTCGAGTTACAACATCAGCCAAGTCGTTGGCACTGACCGAGTCACCTGCGATGCGCAGAAACTTGGGCGTCGGGTTCGGGTCCGCAGCCACAGCTGCAGTGTACGCAGCTGTTTCTGGGACTGTTGTGAAATCAAGCTTTTGAGCTGCGCTGCCGAAATGCATAATGCGGTGCCGCCTGTCATTGATGAGTGGGATCTGACCGCCAGTAATCAGGTCCATGAAGGCTCCATTCAGTATGCTTGTCCATTGGATGCCGGATTCGTCGAGTTTGGCGTGGAACTCACGTCGGAGGTCGAGATTTCGGTTGGAACCTGGTGCCGTCTTGGTGAAATCCAGTGAGAAGTCGGACGGAATAAAGCGTTGCACCTTTGCTGCAACAGCAGCATCGAGAAGGGATCCTTGGACACCTTGTATGACATCTCGAAGACCCTGAAGTGCCGAGACAACGGTTGAAGCGCCTTTGAGAGTTTCTGTCAGAGCTGGAACGTCGGTCATATCGACTTCTGCGATGGTGACACCGGCATCTCGCAAAGCTTGGGTGCGCGATGCTGCTGTGCCGGGGCGCACAAGGGCCTTGACTGCCATATTCCTCTTGCGAAGGTCTAGTGCAATAAGGGAGCCCAAATGACCCGCTGCACCTGCAACCGCGACAAATCTCTGGGAAGTTGACATTCTGAGGCAGTAATGAACGTAGAAATTTCCCGTGAATTGGAAGAGCTGTGGAAGTCTTTTTTTGTATTGGAATCCGCTAAACGCTGTTGTGACTTTATATCATCATACGATGCGTCGCCGCTTAGAAATCTTGCCCGTGAGAAGCGGGACATTTTTAGCGAATACGTTCTGTATTCGGATTAGCTTCAAGAGAGGCCGCCACTCAAAGTTGATCTCCCTTAGCAGGTATTAATTGTTAATAATCCATTTTCAGCCTCGGAGCTCGCGCTTAAGGTTCCGAGCGAGTTCTAATAATTGATTTCATTCGTGAGATCTTCTTGTGTCTTTGTCTCTGATTTTTAAGCTGTAGGATTGCTGGCCCCTGCTCAGTGGCGGCCTTTAGCGAGAATCGGGCGGAAACAAGGGCTTTTAGCAGTGAACATAAATATTGACGCCTCTGTTCCATTTAGCAAGAAAACACGGCCGGAGTTCGTCATCTGCCCAGTCTTTGCAACCTTTATCTTACTAAGTTTTCCCATCACCTCCGAATAATCCAACCAGATATTTGAAACCGGTCCCTTGATGGCTCTTGTTGGTGAGCATATCTGCATCCTGTGTTGTGGCTGTAGATATGGTAAGGTCTCCGCTCTTCATTTGGTTTGCTGTAAGGATTTCCAACGTCTTCATTCTTGGCTTAGTGTTTCTTTGGATTGCTTCTTGTATGGCTCGAGATGGACGCGGATCAGTGCATTGCCGCATACAGCGATCTCGCGGCAGAAGTCTTCGGCGAGAAACGGAGCGCGTTTCCTGTAACCATAAAGGGCAAAGTCAAAGCGCGGTTCGACTCAGCGAAGCTAGAGAGTACGATCAGAAAAGTGGTGGAGCAGACCGGTTCTGCTGGAACCGACTTGTTCAACGACGGAACTGAGCGTGGATGCCGAACGCAAGTGTTCTAACGATACGAGAAGATCTGCCTCTAACAACACCAGCTTCGTTTGTACTGCCGACCGCCACACAAAGGACATTGTCCGTCTTCGAAGCTACAGCCTACCCGACGAGCCGAATATCCCTGCAACGATATGCCAAGCTGCCCTCGCGACGTCTGCTGCTACAACACTCTTTGACCCGGTCACCATTGGCAATCGCTCATTCGCGGACGGCGGGCTAGGGGCAAATAATCCAGTGGACGAAGTAGAAGGAGAGGCGTCGAACATAGGGTGCTCTGAAACTGGAGGCTTAAAGCCTATGGTCAAATGCCTTATCTCGATCGGGACAGGGGAACCCAGCATAAAGGCATTCGAAAACAGTATGTTGAAGTTTCTCAGCGAGACCGTGGTGGAGCTCACAACTCAGACAGATGGTACGGAGAAGAAGTTCATAGCCAGGTGGGCTGGACATTTCGATCAAAAGCGATATTTTCGCTTCAATATCGACCAAGGACTGCAGGACATTGGGCTTGACGAGTACAACAAGAAAGGGGCCATAGAGTCAGCTGCGGGAAAGTATCTTACCCACACGGCACAGAAGTTCCGAGTGCGAGACTGTATTCCGAGTGCGAGACTGTATTCAGAACTTAAGACTCAAGCAGAGTGTGTATATTGAGAACTTCTCGTAGATTTTCAATGAACTTTCGGCTGACGCGTGAGATAAAACTGTCACTTCCTTCGCCGCTATCGTGCACGTAAGTCTTCTGATACCTTTTTGTGGATTTCCTATTTAAGTTGGGCAGGAACATACCATACACACTATACGGCAACAATCAAGTGAGTCGTCCGCGTCATGTTCTTGCTTACACTAATACCCATGTAGTAGCGCACCACGCTCTGTGGATCGCGCCATTCGAAAAGAATCCCCGCTTCACTGGCCGTGAATCCCAGCTTACGAAGCTCGAAGAAAACCTTTTTGTGGGAGATCACACCACAAGGATTGCAATCACCGGACTCGGAGGTGTAGGAAAGACGCAGCTGGTGCTCGAACTACTGTACCGGACGAAGGACAAGTACCAAGACTGTTGGCCATGGTTTCGTCGGTCACTATAGCACTGCCCATTGTTCGTACTTACATATGTATCCTCCCCATCCCCATCTTCCCACATCTCAACCCAGCACCTCGCACGGAGACATTCTGCTCTGGACCACCCTACCACAAGACCCCTAAAGAGTGTTATTGAATTTTGAACTTGGAGCAATTAGAAGTCAAAAACTAGGGCTTGTAGAATTTATTTCTGCCCGGAGGTTCTTGGTAAAAATAAAAATAAACCCTCCTTCTCACGGACTCTACTCACGTACCTTCCGTTCGCTCATCAGCCTCCGCTCTTGCAGATTCTCCTCAACCATCTTTACACAGCGAGGCTTATGTGTTCCAGAACAAGTGGTATAGACCAAGGCATTAGCTTTCCATGTTACCTCTTGGTTACTTCCACTTCTTTCCTCTCTTTAAACCCCTTTCTCTTCACCTCCTCATTTTCTAGTCCCGTCATTGGCTCCTCGTGTTCCTTACATAGAGTTTGCCTGCCGATGAACACACTCGCCACCATCCCCACCGCTGCGACACTAGCATAGAGAACCCATAGCATCCTCAAGCTCTCCGAGAATGCCATCCTCGCCACGTCCCGCTGCGCCAATTCCAGCGACTGCACCACCATGGCGTTTGAGGCAGCATGCCCACCCGACAGCTGCGCCGCTATCACCGGGCCCAGTTTTTCGCTTAGCTGCGCAGACCTGTGTTCCATGCAATTCTGGAAGACGACACCACCGAGTACTACAGAGATGGATGATGCGAGGTTACGCGTAAAGATAAAGGCGGATGTCCCGGACGCGGTGTCTTTGGGGGAGACTAGCGTTTGGAGGGCAATGAGGGGCGATTGGAAGTTAGGACCTACACCTAGCCCTGCCACTATCTGGAAGAGGGCAATCTTCACCCAAGTGGCGTTAACGTCTAGATTAATAAACAGGCCAAAACCTAGACTCATGAGGATAGTTCCAAACCAGATAGGTTCGAGATAACGGCCTAGAGGCGGTCAATATTTACAAAGCGCAGTGCTAACAGACTTAGGTACCTGTTTTACGGATAAATATCCCGGTGATGCGGAAGTAAGGGAGAGTACGACAGCGTAAGGGAGGAGGTAGACACCGGAGAGTAGAGGACCAGTGCCATGTACAGCTTGGAAATAGAGAGGCAGATAATAAGAACCAGAGATATATGTCTGTAAAAATAATTAGTAAGTACGACAACGGCGATAGAGAAGGGATGAACTTGCAAAACCATGAACGAAACAGAAAAGCAATGCAGCGATATTGGAGCGGTGTTTAAATAGGCAAAGTGGCATTATTGGATATCTCGCAAGCCTTGCCTCATTCAAGAAGAACAGGGCGCCCGCGACGAGACCAAATGTAATCACGCAGACAACTTTGGGTGAGGTCCACGGGAATATCACACCACCAAACTCGAGGCTAAGGAGAAACATTAAGGTAGCCCCGGTAATGGTGATACTCCCTAACCAATCGATAGCCTTCAGTCCAGCGACTAAGGGTGTCTCTGGCACCTTCAAGTCTAAGGAGAAAAAAATCACAAAAAATGATAGAGCCGAGCAAGGCACTAAAAGGATAGTAAGCATAGCACAAAAACATGTGCATAAGCAGCATTGCTCACAGTTAATATAAAAACACCAGCGCCAGGAAAGTAACTGCGTGAATAAACCACCTAACAGCGGGCCAACCGCGCCTGCCACAAACCAGACTATCGCGATCAAGCCAAAATAGGCCGCACGATTCCTGAATTACGAATCAGTTCGCTATCTCCAACGGTACAGGAATCTTTGGAAACCTTACCTTGTGCTAAACAAATCGCTAATGCAGATGTTGACCAAGATGATCAGACCTCCCCCGCCAGCGCCTTGAACCGCTCGCCCCGAAACCAGCATCCTTATGCTGGTGGAGACACCGCAGATGAGCGATCCAATGAAGAACACTGCCGTTGCGACGAGAATAATGGGTTTTCGGCCCCATATATCGCTGAGTTTGCCCCAAGTGGATGTGGATGCAGCATTAGCAAGGAGGTAGGCCGATCCAACCCAGGTATAGCCAGCAGATGAGTTGAAATGCTGTGAGATTGTTGGAATCGCAGTATTCATTATCATCTGTAGTTGGAACCGTCAACCACGCATCCATTCCATTTCCTTAGACTAGCTGGGCTTACAAAATCCAGGACGGTGAGGAAGGCTGACAGCTTTATGCAAATCAATCAGTCAGTCATTTAATTTCTATCCTCGCTGAAAAGAGCCGCTTACGCATAATGCAGCCATAATCACTATGATGCGCGCTTTGCTACGGTCGTGCGACTCGGTCTGCCCAGCGGGAAGAGTCGTTGATGCCGCCGTCATCTCATGAGATTTCTCCTCGTCAGGGGTTGCGATCGTAGTGGAGATCTCTTCGATGGTATCTTCAATGTCCGTCATCATTCAAATATATTTGATAATAAGGTCTTATTTAATGGACAGAATATGTTGGTTCTAAGATTCGTGTCCTGGTAATGCACCACGTCGATTATGAGTCATAACAGGAAGTCACGAGGTAGTTACCCTCCTTACCACGTGCGAAATGCAAATTGCGACTCCTAAACTGCGCAAAGAGCGGTATATGTCGCAAAGAGGAGGTCATTCTTATGGCACCGACAGGAGCGGCGGCGGATAACATCGGCGGCAACACGTATCATACAGCCCTAGGTATTAGCATCGCTAAAACACAGAAGACAACGGTGAGCTCTCGCGTCAGAAAGTTGTGGTCCAGGAAAACCATCATAATCATCGACGAGGTGAGTATGGTGGATTTAAGCATGCTTAGTACTATCAACAATCAGTGCAAGATTGCAAGATCCCTGGATTGAAGCTCGCCCGACCTCTTTGGTGGGCTGCCTATCGTGATCCTTATGGAAGACTTCCACCAACGATAGAGATTCGACCATGATAATATCCACTTGGTGGACCGGTGGCTCGATACTAAAGTGGCGTATTTGGAGGAGCCAAAGGCAAAGATGTCACGAAGAGAAATGGGTGCGGAACGCATCATATCCGCTGCTATTCTTGAGATTGGGAGTGGCGAAGAAATATGTCGGAGAAATGCTCGAAGGATTCGAATACGGCATCAATTTCGGGAGCTTGATGGCGGGAACTGGGACCCTGAATCTTTGGTAAATAGAGCTAGTCTAGCGTATCGTGCAAGAACAATTTGAATAGGTACAAGAATTCTCGACGTTTCAAGAAAGAGTGATGGGTCTTCAAGTCATATATAGAGAAAACACAAAAAGAGCGTGAAAAAAAACCCCGACAAATGATTGAATATTTTGCACGATGGGTCCCACATGTCTCTTGGCATATGTAGAAGCTGTCCCACGCTGAATAGGTCATTTTCTAATAGAACTTCCCCTTCATTGACGTGGCCGCTTCCCTGTGGGAAACAAGAATGCGGGCTAATGCACACCCGTTACACCGCACGATTTGACACCACAATGTTCGCCTATTGGCGAACGTCTGACATCCATTGCAGACAAATAGGCCAATGAACAAATTGCTATGCGAGGCAGTCTGTGAGATATTGAATAATGTATTCAAGATGGTGTCCAGTCATGTTAAAAGGACGGTTGTTAGATAAGTGAAAGGCTCCTCAATGGCAACATTAAGCTTATTAGTGGATGTAACGTTGTAACTCTTTACCAGGTGACCGCACTACTCCAAATTTTGTTTCTGGATTTTGACCTCAAGCTTCCCAGTTGACTAGAAATTAATTAGGAATAGATCCTCAGGCAGAAATTTATGTCCGCTGACAATCCTTAGGCCCTAAATGAACCAGGCCAACCCCCCATAGTGTTTCCGTATTGAAGATATGTTGAAAGCCGATATATCCACCTTTGTAAACATCAGAGAGTCAGCGGCAACGGCAGAAATTACTTCCTATGTGCCCATGGTTGGGGAAGTTCATTCACAAGTGACCGGCTCAAAGACATAGCCGGCCACAGCCGAGGCAACCCCGAGCCCGCCTCAGTCAATGCTTTCAACATCGGCCTTTGTTTTCATCACCACAACAGATACATCTTGCAACGGACGACCGTCTAGTGAGGCCAGAAAGATAGTTCGCAGGCATGTGATCACAAAGCATCACAACACAAAGCATCACAACCTGAATCGGTCACTGGAATCTCGGCAGACGCCACGGTCGATACTCTCTGCAGATAGTCCCAGGAGTTGTCAAATCGGGAAGTTTCGACTAGAAGGGTATGACAGACATGGGAGGAAACGCTCTCTAGAGAATGAGACCGATTCGAAGGTGGAAGGAGAGAATGAACCGCACACGTTAAAATATCCAGAGATACGCAACATTTTGAGTTCCAGTTCCATCGATCCCTTTGAAGCAACTGCTTTGCAGCTCGATTACCAAAAGCACGAATTTGTTCAGCACTGTGAGATTGCAATTGACAGTTTATTGGATTAGAGACTAATATATGGGGCCGTAGTCAGATTAATTATCCTGAACAGTATCCATCCAATGAAAACCTTCAAAAAGCACTCACAACTCAGCATTCTCTCCTTGGCAGTAGCTGACAAGGCTTTACTTCACTCAATTTTAGCATCCGCGATGTTAAACAAAGCGGCATTCCACTCTACCACTGACTTTATACCTTCAAAAGACATAGCTCATAACCCAGATATCCTGTTTCATAGAACTAAGGCTATCAATATTTTGAACCAGATACTCGATTCTAGGAATATAGATTACGCAATAATTGCCACTGCGCTTGTTTTACAATTTCAATACGTAATTTATACCCTTCTTCTAGCAAAAATCAAACTAACATATAGAACAGGCATGGATTGAGAGTAAAGAGGAATCTGATATACTATTTTCAGCTCTCACCAAGTTGATTAAACGTCAATATCGTTGTAAGTTCTCTTACTACCGTTTCTGAAATTCCCCTTAACAATCTACAGTTACGACCAAAGGCGTTCAATGGTCAGAGGCATCAAGCCGTACTTTAACCACATTGAATCACCGATCTCTCTATTTGACCTATCCATCCCACGCTCACCAAACCCGTCCACTATCTTCCACAATCCCTTATCCCTCTCATCTCTCCTCGGATTCCCGCTCTGTGCTATCCTCACGGATCTCCAACACTTCACAGTATTTATAGCACACTACCGGCTCCGCGGCTCCTCCTTCTCTAAAGACAAAATGGATGCTTTCGAATCTTGGAATACATCAGTTGAGTACCGACTAGCGTCTTTCGTCGACACGCAACCTGATGCGCCCCTGTCTACCAGGAACCTTGTCGAAGCTACAAGGATAACAGCCCTTCTATGGATGTGTAGTGGGCTCTGGGAGTTCCCCCTTTCCACTAGTCTAGTCTGCAACAATGCACAGAAGCTTGTTAACACGCTCGAGCAATGTGATATAAACCTCTGGTGTGGTAATGCCCTCTCTGCGGATCTTGTGCTCTGGATCTTGGTTATCGGCGCTTGTTGCTTGCCGAACCCTGGCAAGTCGAGGACGAGTCTTGTAGGTAAGTTGGAGGCAGTTGCGCTTATGAAGGGGTTGAGACATGAAAGTGATTTAGTACAAACTATGAAACAATTTATTTGGATTGATGGAGCTTATAAACGTTTGTTACAGCAGATATGGAAGGAGATGCCAGTGTTGAATGAAGCGGGTACACTACTTTCCAGTTCTAGCGCTATATTTGGCCTTTTTTAAGGCCTTAATTACACAATCTTAAGTTTACTCTTCTGGAACCCCATCATGTTCGTGAGAAATTGACATCTAGGCTTCCCTTTCCCTACTTCAATGCCTGAAGATATCTTCTTGCTGACGTCGAGGAAGCAAGACTGTGCGACCAATTCCCTTGATCCCCTTCACGGAGAACCGCCTCCACTCATCTTTGGTGAGGAGCCTCTAACGGATTGTAGGTAGAGTGGGGGTAGTACATCATGACGAAGACACCGGCGCCGAAGAAGAAGACGTAGGCGCCTCCCGCGGCCACAGTGCGCTGTTTGAGAATCTGAGGAGGAAGCGTGGCTTTGTTGCCAAGCCGGATTTGGGAGTAGATGAAGAGGATGATCAAGAGTCCGGCACCGACAAATAGGCCGATAATGCGGGAGTTCTTCTATGGGTAGGCGTTGCCACCCCATTGAACAGCGAGGAGGAGTCAGATGATTCCTGGGACGAGGATGGAGGCACCGATAAGGTCTAGTTCCTTAATGGGCCATCGTCCTTGTTGGTGCCAGTCAACCCACATCGAGGGCTGTGACCTGGGGCTGCTATAAGCCTATTATTGGCGAGACTGATACTAAAGAAACATCAATCAAGCCAATAACGCAGATCTAGCAGCACATCCAGAGGTTCGGCGAGTATTTATCTATGCGAGCACTACGTCCGCTAACCTCCCCGAAGTTAAGGTGGAAAACAAACCCGGGCAACGTTACTTACTACAGGGCGTTGTTTTACCGTGGGGTTCAGTCGCATATCATACAGAGCGAATCGATGAATAGATCTATGCTATACTTTTACCAGCAACTCAACAAGGGTCCGCGACTACGAGCCGAGTGATTCCGAATATGTCGCTTTTCGCGATCAGAATACATCGAAGGATAGCCTACAGCTCTCCGAAGCCTGGAGCGAACGAGTCGAATTTACCCTTGATACGTCCTAACGCGAGATCTACGATATTAGTATAAGGATTAGCTAGGGTGACTATGTCTATCTGAGCTATACATGGGGAGACTACTCTAAGGAAAAGCTACAATCTTTCTACATGGCGTTGTTACGACTGTTAATCTAGGTGGATGTTCTATGTATCAACCAGGCAGCGGTGGCTTTCTCTATAACCGCCCAGACGGCAGAACGTGAGGAAATGCGGACTTTTGGACTTTCATCTCCTAGAGAATGCGAGGTGATCGATCATAAGATAATTTCAGACATTAGTTTCAAAAACTTTTCAAAGGCTTTCTCTTCTTTTGAGCATCGCCTATATATACTTTAATAAAGGGTAATCAGAGGGACTCTACTACGTTTTAATCTAGCATCGTACGTTCGAGGCTCTGCGAGGCTTTACGAGCGCTGTCCCTTATAGCTTTACTAAGGTGATAATCGATATTAGGGGTAAGAACGATAGGTTAGTAGCTCCCGATAGAGTGAAAGCAGCCATGTGGCTGCTCATACAGTGCTAACAATTGTTAAGTCGCCTGTATTATAGCGTATAGAGTCGCTAGAGCTTGGCGTACCCCTGCTAGTGCGGGCAATAGCTGCTGAACGAAGGGATAGCGGCATAGACACTGTAATTTTAGTTAATTCTAGCAGTACAGAGTAAGAGTAATAATTTAGTAGACTATAGCGATATAAACACTATAAATTTGGTGGGTAAGAGCAACAAGGTCACTGTAGTTGAGTTCATCAGCTGCTCAACAAGAGCCCGAACAAGGAAGCCGACCGTCGGAGCATACAAATTTCGAGGCCACGGACGACAGCGTCGGATGGTTGACTAAAGAATCCTCGCTCAAGCGCGCATCCTCAGTTGTGGTAGAATTCACAGACTCCGAAATGGCCAACGCTATTAGACGGACAAATCCATTGCCAACTCTACGATCGTGCCTGCAGAATAAAGCAATGATTCCGCTGCTACAATTATAGCTACATCGGCACTCGAAGCCCGGTAGAGTATTGAGAAATTTATGCTACGTGGGTCATATTATATAGTTACTTTCGAGAATCAGAAACCATTCACATCAGGTTATAAGGAAAACCACCCGCGTTTTCTCTCTGGAAAATAGCGAGAGTATTACATTTCCTAACTATAATAGCACAACTTGCAAATCAAATGCAAATCATAGTTTCTTTGGGACTTCGGACTTAACATCTAGTGCTTTCTTGACAGCAGGGCGTAATTTTAATGTATTCAGCCAAGCGTTGACATTAGGAAAGTCTTTCTCCAAATCAATAGCGTCCCCCGCCACCCATGGAATAATCTCAAACCAGGGGATAAACACGAGATCCGCAAAGCTGTAATTGTCGTTCACCAGAAACTTATGCTCTTCCAGGAAACCATCCAAGACACCCGAAACCCTGCGAATTTCGTTGATATAGCGATCCAACGCACTCCGAAGCTGCTCTTTGTGGTGGACTTTAAACCATACAGCCTGGCCAAAATACGGGCCTTGACCCGAAGCTTGGAAATGGAGCCACTGCTTTGCATGATAATACTCCGTAGTACCGGGTTTGAAGCTGATCTCTCTCTTCTCGTCGTACGTCTCCACCAGATACTCGATGATTGCTCCGGACTCCCATAGCGTGAGTCCGGTATTCGGATCCTCGATGGCGGGAACTCGGCCGTTGGGATTGATTTTTTCGTAGGCGGGTTGTTTCATCGCCGGAAATTCTAGCAACTTGATTTCGTAGGGGATGTTGAGTTCTTCCAAAACCATGACAACCTTTTTGGGGTTGGGGCCGGCGTGGTGGCCATGGAGGGTAATGGGCTTCATGGTGTTATTAGATTGCAGGGAGGAGAACCGAGCATGAAAACAAAGAACAATGGTGTGACGACTTCAAAGTAACCTTTTGTCGATTGATGGGACGGTGAGTGAGCTTAAATATTCGAGTTCACACCCTCTTCTACACCATGCAGCTACATGCCCCACGCGGGACGAATATTTAGGCGCAAATTCCGTGATTGGTGAAAACCGAATATGTTGAGATGATTCTGGAAATGATTGAATAAGATTTCTCACGGCGCAAGCCATGTATAGAACCCAAGGGCCGATGAGGCCGAACGCCGTAAAAGATCTGCAGATTACTCGCCTGTCGGCGCTTCGGTCTTTCGCTTAGCACAACGACCGAAGGGAATATCTGTCAGAACGTCATAAAAGTCCCATCCCTATCCTGGTCTCTTGCCCCTCTCTAGTCAATCGGTTCAAGTCAATCCCTAGACTATTGTCTACTTCTCTCCTTGACAAGCTCACATTCTCTCTTGGTTTCCATCGGAATTCACAAAACGGCCAATAACGTCGTCTTTACCGCCCCTCTCAACCCTCCCGGAGCTACCCCAATCCTCAAACGGGAACAGATCTGGGCTGGCCTCCTTCTGAAATTCGTTCCGCAGAGACCTTTGTTCCCGGTGCTATTCAATCAACCTCGGTAGTATCGGAGTCGATCGACCCAACTACCCAAAACCCAGTTACGATCCGTGAAATCATTTTTCGAGAAGACCAGCGGAAGGTCAAAGAGACCGTCACGAGCCTGATCAGCAACATAGTTAGTGAGGGTGCGGGTGGGGAGTTGTATATGACCTACATCTTTGAGTGGAGGCATCCGGGTGTTTCGGAGGAAGAATTGAAGGCACTCTACCAGAAGAAGAAGATGAGCAAGATGGCCGTGGAGGGGACAATCACCGTTTTGAGAGAGCTGGTCAACAGTGGGAAGCTCTGACGGAATGTCGCGTTCTGAATAGACGCGTCGTGGACTTGGGCTGTAGATTAAGTTTTCTATTGATTTAAGAATGTCACCTTTTCCGCAGATCTGCAAAGATTGTATTAGAAAGAACTCCTAGTTTGGGGCCTGATTTCAAATTTGATGTATGTTGAGATACATGATTACCTTGGAGGATTTAGATGCAATCATAGTGTCAACTACAAATTCCAAGCATTTATTCAATTTGGATACCGCCAATTTCATTGATTTCCTCCCTCATACTCCGTACAAAAATCCCATGATGCATAAGGCAGGCAGGTGATTGGTTAGGTGTCCCAAACTTTACTCATTCGTAATCTTCTAGTCCCAGGCGGATGCATTCTTCTTGACAAAGTCAGCCCAGCTGGTGGGCTTCGCGTCCAGCAGCTTCAGGCTAGCATCGAGGCTTTCTCCTAGGAAGTATCCAGGCTCCTCAACAAACAGTTGATTCTCTAGGTACTCCTCGGCGATAGCCTCGGGCAAGGAAGCCAGATACTGCTCGGGGGCAACCTTGATAAAGACCGCCTTCTTTCCAGTGACCTTGGAGAAGGTGTCAACGATCTCCTCGGGGGTGTAATAGTCGGTAGCCTCAAGGACTTGCTTTCCCTCCAATTTGTCGGCATTTTTGAGGGTAGCCTTCACGAAGAGGCCTATGATAATTAGTTTCAATCTTAAAGGCATCCTCGAAAGATACATACCAGTATCGTTAGCGGCATCAAACAGCGGAAACTTGGTCTTTTTACCATCTACCGGGTAAAAGAGTTGGTATGATCCATCACCGGCCTTGGTGATCATCTGAGTGAAGTTGCTCATGTAGTATCCAGGAAGGACAAAGGTGGATTTCAGCCCAGAAGCTCTGATGTATTTTTCAATGTTTGCCTTGCTGTCGAAGTGAGGAACATGGCTCAGTCTTCCCTTGGTCGCCTCCGTCACGTGGTGGAGTGATGAGAAGATGATGTAGGAAACACTAACTTTCTTCGCGACATCGGTCACATTCTTGCCTTGGGCATATTCAATATCACCGTTGGCAGTTTCCCAATAGTTGGTGACAAGGAAAACGGTGTGAGACCCCTTCAGAGCGGTAGCAAGGGAGTCGACGGAGTTCAAATCGGCCTATTCTCCTCATTAGTAAGGAACCTGGGGCGGAAAGGATAGGCCCTACCGAGACAACTTCGATGCCTTGCTTAGCCAATTCCTGAGCTGATTTCTTGGAGGTATCGCGTGTCAGGCCACGGATCTTGTATTCTTTGGAGAGCTGAGGGTCGTCAAGGATGGCCTTGATAACGGACCCTCCCTGGTTTCCGGTGGCGCCAAAAACAGTGATGAGCTTCGACATGTTTGCAATGAAGCTGTTAAGATCAGTGTTGTGGTAATTGGGTGATTGATAGCAGGTAATTGTTCAGAATAATTGTCCTTCTGCCTGTCAAGCACTCGGGTTTTTATAGCCATCGAGATGCATCATGCCATAATGCTTCCACTCATGCAGCTCATGCGGAAACTAAACCTAAAATCCGGCGTGCCGATTGATCTAAACTACAATCTGCTTAGTCAGTTGAATCATCATGGCCTTATTTTGTGTCCAGGTTTCCCGACAGGTACAAATCACTACTCCGGACTTGGAAGGCATCGTGATTTGTCAATTCGGGACTCCGAGCGATCGAAACGCCACTCTTGGAGAATTGTTTGGTCCGTACGTCTCTTAAAGAGAGAACTTCGACACCTGCCATACATTCACCCATCGAAATCCACCGTCTAGAATTTTATCTACCATAAGTACTATGACTATCGGTATTGCTGGCATCAACGGGCAAATTCGCCCGTTGTCCTTGGCTACCTCCTCAAAACCCCTCGGGTCAACATGCAAGGTTTCTGTCGCGACCCAATCAAACGTCCCACTGCATTCTTGACTCGCCTCGCATTGCATCACACACCGTCTCCTTAGACTTCTACTACGGGTAGACCGACACTTCGCTTCTAAAGATAATGCCGAAACCCCCGACCTGTTACTCAGCATTCTTATTAATAGTGCTCCACAA
Source organism: Leptodontidium sp. 2 PMI_412 (assembly GCA_021432625.1). NCBI lineage: Eukaryota > Fungi > Ascomycota > Leotiomycetes > Helotiales > Leptodontidiaceae > Leptodontidium > Leptodontidium sp. 2 PMI_412. The sequence continues at coordinate 16,484 of MU270804.1, forward strand.
CTGCAACCATGGAGTGATAATGTCAACGAAACTTGCCACTGCATCTGCCCATAATTTAGTTCCACTGCACGAAAGTCCCAGCATGGCTTCATCTATCCCAAAGTCAATTGTAATCATCGCTGGGGCGGGCCCAGGAACAGGCAGTGCAATTGCTCGCCGATTTGCCCAGGCCTATCCAGTGGTCCTTCTTGCTCGATCCCAACTGTCCCTCGACCCCCTCGTGCGTGACATCACGCAGAATGGAGGCTCTGCAGTGGGTATACCGATTGATGTGACGAGCTCCTCCA
>MU270805.1:0-16590 GCA_021432625.1 Leptodontidium sp. 2 PMI_412
TATTCAGAGCGTTGATTGGAGCCAGAACTACTGTAGCTGAGGCGGACTGCTGCGGCAATCCACCAGTCGTCAAAATATTGGTCTTTGAGTGGTTGTGCTGTGCAGGGGTGAAAAGTCCTAAATATTGGGTGAGTCACCGAAAACCCTTCATAATACACAGGTTTCTTCCTTTTCATTTCCTTTCCGAGGTTCTCTTGAATGACTGACTATCATGGCACCAATCTCTCTTTCGCCGGATGCTCCTCAGAGCACAACTTCAGAACAGGGTGACCGCCACAACGAACTTGCTGTACCATTCGGCCAGGACCATGCAACCGGGAAGGGTGTAGTCATGGCGGAGGTCCACACAGCAAATAAACAGGAGTTAGGTTTCGAACGCGAAGAAATCTTGCCTCATGTAGAGGTCGAGAAGCCCTATCTCTTGCCCAGACCCAATTTTTCAGTAACAGCCTTGAGCGACGGCGCCGAACATGGAGCAGCTCCTAAGGATTCCGATTATTCGCACCTGTCTACGACCGGCTGTAGTGGCGATGATACAAGCTCAGAAAGTTGCATTTCAGGATCCTTTGAGGTCGTCAATATGACGCACCCCCAATCGACGCCCTCGAGTGGTTATGGTGGTCATACCGCGTCCCCTGAAGAAATCCCTTCAGCGGTAGCGAACGAACATCGGCCCAAGCTGCCGCCACGACCCTATAATCAATTGTCGCTCGATCAGATGAGCGGCACAGTTGTTCGTCGACCACATCCAACCTCCATATCCACCGAAAACCCCCCTTCACCGCTTCTCTGCGGCGACGATGCCAGAATGGTTCTCGAAGAATATTTGGCGCCCGTTTACAACATGGAGAAAGTGATGGATGGATTATATCTTAAGCAGTCTTACAGGAAGTGCTTCACACTTCATCCAAATTCTTTTGATCAAGTCTTCGTTGCGGAGACCAGGACCCGCGTTGTACTATCGTCCCGAAAATACCCGCTTGCAGAAAGACACACAGCGCTCAGGGACCTGTCAAAATGTCTCCTCGGATGTTTCGAAGTCGCTATGTGTACTCCAAATATTGGGGCGGAAACACCAATTGCTTGTCTAATGATCTCCGAAATCATACAAGCTCTCAAGACTGACGGCGATCTACTTGGACGCTACGCCGAGACTGATCTAACACATCTTGCTCGCATGGTTTTGACGGGGTGGAAGCAGACTATGTCATGGAGTCAATTGTTATCCCTCTTATATACGCTACATACATATTTCCGAAGTGGAGGCGATGTGGACAGCTTCTATGAGTGGGCTAGCTGCATTCTTCCTACTGGGGATAACAAGGAAGACGCAGACGAGGATGATAATGAGGACCGGGAGCGCCAAGACGGGATTCCACGGTTTGAGTAGAAGTAATGAGGAAGTTGTCACAGGATAGTCATTTGGGTATTTGATTTATTGCGGGGATTTTCATTATCGTTATCTCATATACAGTTTCAATTAAAACCCTTCCCTAAATATGATATTCTCCTAAATGACGTTCCTTCCCGTGCGGGTACGCCCCAGATCTAAAGTTGCTACAGAAGATTGTAGGAATTATCTTTCGATTCTGTATTTCCCGCATGGTCGATCTTTGGCTTGGTTGCACTTAAAGTTTTTTTGTGGCCATCTGTATTGATCCGCGGCTCTGCGAAGATGAGATGAAGGCGGCAAGATCTGTGGTGAGAAGGCTCTGTTCCCGAGACATAAATGACGGGGAATCTTTCATCCTTACGGAGGTAGGGTTAGAACGGGGTTAAGAATTAGAATGAGGTGTGAATCAAGTCGAAGTCCGAGCTCTAGAGCTCGGGGTCTAACCTATTTCGGTTCGCTAGCCTTCGGCTGTGGAGTCCCCTGACCGCAGGGCTTGGAGACTTTAGAAGTACACTTAAGAGTTAGTCCACCTATAGTAGCACCGAGATCCTCTCTGACTTGGCTGTTTATGAGCCGTGACTCCATTGGTTATTGTCTCAATTAGATGGTACGTTGACCTCATGGAGCGTACTTGTGTCAGAGCACGTGTTAAGAGGTTTAGAAGACTGCGTGCGGTTTAGACCTGCTTCTCTCTTTATGACTGGTTAGACCCTGATCCGTTCCCCTGTCGCCACCCCATTCTCGTGTGGTTTATTTGCAGAGGGATATTCTTCTCCGGCTTCCTAATTCAGGGACTACAGGAAGGTCTTGTTATATTGATTTTACTTTACAGCGTATTCTTCTGTCCGGTTTGGCCTTGGGGATGCGGGTGGGCGAGGGCGGGCACCACAGTGGTATTGCATTGTTTTGTGGATGCTATATAAAAAAACACCACAGTTAGTCATAGCTCAATCTACCGAGAGTGCTCCCTCGGCGTATCGGACACATTGGGAGGAAATTATGCCCGTAGAGCTCGTGGTTAAGCTGTTAGAGGGTCCGGATTAGGGCTTAGTTTCTCAGATCGGGATTTGGGAAGCGAAACGTATCCGAGTCGTTCTCATCCTTTATTCTGTCTTCTATTAAATTTACAGCCTCTCATTAGTTAGAATAGAATTATAATACTTATTCACAGTTGGGAGGGGCTTTCATTATATTCTAGACAGGAGGAAATGTACGCTGTGATAAAGTCATAGCGACCGACAGATCTGAGCCCGATAGCGAAGTCGGGACTAGAGAACTGCTCGATTGAAGCGGCTGCCTATGGTACGACTTTTGGGGAGAAGGTCGTGTGCCTATGGCTCAAGTTTTTTCAGGGGCTGTGTCATGTTTATACGCTCTTCGCCATCGCTCATTCCTTCCAAGACGTATTACCCCCAGAACTTCGATGTCGTGAGTCTCGGATGCAGTCTCAGGGTTGGAGTCTTTTCCAGAAGAGTCTGCCGGAACCAGACATGACAATTCTGATCGGCCGACTTCAACCAATCCAAGGTTCCGACGCGATAGCTTTTTTAGAACTGATGCTATCTACGGAAAGCCTAAGCAAGACCATTACCATACTCGATCATCTTTCGACAGACCACTACTTTTTTCACGTACAACCTTCGGTCCTTAGCAATTTATTCGCAACTCTAGTCGTAAGGCTCACCCCCCACATAGATAACTAGGAAGAATTAGGAAATTCCCTTGAATGCTTGTCACGAATCATCTACATGGCCACTCAGTATTCCATTGGAGATGCTTCGTCTGCGATACTGGAGATATTTGGAAACGTCCTGGACAGGCTAGATCCCTGCCACAACATTTTATGCTTCGGAATATTTCTCTGCCTTGCAAATCAGTTTCCCGATACTCGTGCTCGTACTCGTGGCGGTGCTAGGGGGGAGAAGCGTATCCACACTGATTTTCTTATATCGCTTCGGGTGGTCCTAACGTTGGAGAGGCTCCACAGAAAAGGTAAATTGACTCTGATGTTCCCAGATATGGACGAACTAGTAGGTGAGACGTTCGGAGATGCGTGGGATGTGTTGGTTTTACGGGAGTTGTATACCAATCAAGTGGGCATGTATAAAGAAACAAAGGGTGAAGGAATCAGACAGATGAAACGACCAAAGAAGCCGGTTAGGGCAAATAAATACTCTCGAGGGAGCCGGCGTGCGAGGAAGCAAGATAACGAGTTTGATCGATGGCTCACTGGAAAGCCAAGGGCGGTACTTGGGCATTTTTCTTGGTGACTCAGGATGGAGGGTTAGATCGTATGATTTAGATTCCCCTACTAAAAATGGCCGCTCTTTACTCCACCGTTTACTAAGACATTTATGACTGACTTCAAAGACTTCCCATTGAACTCCACCGCACCAACCAATGCCATATTAAAAACACACGTGTCGTCATATACGGAGGTATATGCAGTTGACTTCAGCGCCCTTGCCTATATCTCGGATTGGATCCTCAATGTTCATGTCCAGCGGCTGAAGAGATATATGATCGAGGTCCAAGAGATGTCGCAATTAATCGAACCTGGGTCTTCCGTCTCTGCTTTCAAATATATCAATATATTCAAACTGCACCCAGTAACTGCGCGTGAACATATATTTAAGGAGGAATAGGCACTTTTTACTATAAATGAAAATATTCATTATTCCTATTTCGTGGCGGACTCAATTCCTGAAATCATCTAACTCCGAGCTCTAGAGCTCGGAGCTGAGTAATCAAGTTGCCGAAGCCTGGTGAAGTAAAGGTAGTAGGCGATGTCACGAGACTATGGCAGACCTGGCTACCATATTCGGGTGCGCTTGTAATATTTCGTTAACAGACGGGATAACTGTTGGTATATCGGGGACTGTGTGCCTCCAGCGTGAGCAAAATTAATCAAGCTGAGCGATTAATAATCAGATTAATTGATTTGATTAGATTAGAATTAGATTAATTTAATCTAGATTAATCTAGATTAATGACTAACTTATAATAATATTAAATATATATATATATATATGTAATACTACTAAGAAATAATGAACTAAATAATTAAGCAATTAAACAAGTAACTTATAGATTAACTAATAAACTAACTACTTAACTAACTAACTAACAAACTAACAAACTAACCTATTCAATACAAAATAAGTTATTATTTTCTATATCTTTAACTTCTTCTCTTATATCGTCTTCTTCTTCTTTCTCTTTAATAACTCCCGTGACGCTTGCTTTGTAAAGACAGTAATCACGTGTGACAACGGCCTCACATATTAATACACGATATATGAAGATAACAAGTATTGTGGAAGGGAAAAAGCCCAATAAACCACACAACAAGAGAGGTAGCATGTAGTGAGGTACGGGAGAGACTCTAGGTGTAGGAAATCGCGGATCGATCAAATCTAAAGATAACACATATCTGAAGAGCATGAAATCTTGAGGGAGTGGAGGAGAAAAAAGTGTATTTAATAAATATCTGTAATCGTTCTTGGTTCTTGAGTTGTTTTCAAGTGTTGAGCTCTTTTATGTGGAAAGAGCCTATCCGGTCAGGTGACAAAGGGGCTACCGAGAGCCTTCCCCACCACAGTATCTCTTAGAATCTACAATTAGGTAAGAAAGAAGGTAAGGAGAGAAGAGCTCTATATACAAATGGGGAGCGCCATGGGGCCAATTAATCTTTGTAAAGCTTGGTTAGCTGGCATACCGGAAATGAGGCTCTGGGTGCTCCCAACCGTTACAACAAATACGTTTACTTGCTTATAAATCAATTATTTATTAATAGTATATTCTACTTTTTACTTTTAAATAATTCTTAGGTTTTAATAAACTATATATTATTCTTATTAACATGTATATGCTTTTTTTAATTAAGTAATAAGATTAATTTATATTAGAAAATCATCAATTTCGCTTCAGTAAGCCTCGGTAAAGCTTAGTAACCTTTATTTTTAGTATACGTTAGTCTATTTTAGGCATAGTCTACCAGACTATACCGCTTTAGTATGCGGCTCTTATATTAATCAAATTAATCAATTAATAATCAATTAATCAGATTAGATTAGATTAGAATTTGATTAATTGAAATTTGACTTGATTAGATTTAGATTAATGGCCATTAATCTAATCTAATCATTTCTTTACACTGAACCTAGCAGACTATGCTGAGAAAATCTAGATGTTGGTGCTGGGCCGTCACCTCGAACAGCACGTTGCATTGTCTCGGAAGTAAGTAACTTTTCTTTATGGGTCACCTGCAATCCTTACTCCCAAAACACTATTCCCCAGTTTGGAAGCGGATGATGAAACAATAGCTGACAAGAACCAGAACCTACCAATCTTGGAACGCAGCACATACACCAGACCACATCACTAAGTCCAGACTCCTACCTGAAGGTGAACAGCACATCAGATCTCCACTCCTCCAATCCGCCATCAACACCAATGCCCGGCCCCCAGCCCCCAATCCGCTAATAACACACTTATCACCCACCTTCCTCAGGACCAACCAGCGAACCCCTCCGCTTCATAGACAGCAACCCACGGCCAGCAAAAATCTCCACGCCATGCCGTTCCCCCAGAAGCGCCATTGCCTTTACCTTTCAATGGCAATTACCCCGATTATGGATCGCAGTACATGCCTCCGTACAGCACTAATAGCGGTCACCAGAGTACTTTCCACCGACGCAAGCGCAGATGTAGGCATGGACGAGCTGGCCGGGCACTGGTGTCGTGTGTGGTACTAGTCAGGCGCCGGGTGTACGTCATATGAGTTTCCGAGCGAGCAGTATAAGGAGGAGAGTATGTCGCAGCAGCCGCACTATACGTGGAATCCGGCGTAATGAACGGAACTACCAGCTTTTGGAATGTTGTCCTGTGGAACCTGGTGCAGTGGTGGGCTTGTCTCAGGTTGCTGGAACTTCACTACACTTCCCATGAATACGACACCACAAAAATGACCATATCACCTGTTTTCGCTCTCTTTACACTATATCTCCTTATTTACTATGTACGATAGTCAAGTTGGGACATAGCATAGAGTAATCGGAGAGGGTAATTGGTTCTGTGGCAAGGATAGTTGCTCATAGTATACGAGGATTTCCAAAATGTCATCCTGGATACATAACTGTCTGTGGACATTTAGCGGTGTTTGAAAGCGGACTAAATATGCACTATAATACATCATGATAAGAATTGACATTGACATTGCCATATCGCATTACAAATGCTGTACTGATACTGGAGTGAAGTGAAGTCAGTCTGCCTCGTCCACATACGGATCTGAATATTATTTCTTCCCATATCGTCAGAACGGACATAATGTCAGTTTTAGGTATCTTTGCCTCGGCACTTCGCTAGGATACTTCGGCTTTATCTGAAGCTCAAACTTAACTTTAAGTTGACAAGGACGGGTTTGACTGTAAAAGGAAGGTAAATGAAGACTAAAGTGGAAGATTTGAGACATTCAATAAAGAGTTGAAAAAGAAGGGTATAGATGGGTATAGGTTACGGTATTTCCTAATTCGCGTCCCGTTACATGTTTCAATAATTGGTAAAGAGAACAAGGCAAGGAGGTAAGAAGGAACGAAGGAAGGAAGGAAGAAAAGTGGTCTTAAGCTCACAAACAAGTACCGAACAGAGCCCAGCCCCGTCCGTCCTATCCTCACACTTTATTTGAAGATAACTCGCTCTTTGAGATGTATGGAGATTTCGAAGTTCCCAATCGTGCTAGTCCAGACCAAAATACGCTCTGGGTAAAGGCTCTGTCGTACTCTGGCTTTGTCGCGTGTTTACCGTAGTAATTCGTTAATTGGGACATTTTAAGGCGCGTTTGTTGTGATGAAGGGGGAATGAAATTAGGAAATCGTCGCGATGTAAAAAGTCGTGAATTTAGGTGGGAAAACACGTCTTGGCGCATTTGGGGAGTTACACTTTCGTACCGCTTTCCCCGACTGTAAGCGACCCCCGAGCAACAGAAGGTGGACCGACTAGTAACCTCTACATAAGGCTTCAGCCGTGGTGAAATGAATGAGGCTTCCGCAAGAAAAACTTTTGCTTATAGTTTTACCTATTTTATGCATGAAAGGACTTTGCCTGCTTTGAGGGAGATCTTAGTGAATGTGCGTACAACAGTGGATTTGGAGAGGAGTGAAACGAGGAGGGACAAGGAATACTCTCCAATAAGTAAGTCACGAAAGCTAAACTTGTGCTACGGGACATGCTAATACACTTTTAGAGTCGGTGACATGACTAACCCCTAAGACCGCGATCGCGTTTGCGAGATCTCATATTTACTTCAGGTCGACTTTTGAAGTCGCCCAATAATCACACGTGAAGCGCCAGCATACCGTCGGGACAATGATCCCAAGAATTCCGCAAAAGTGCAAGTTACATCTCCTAAATATGAGAGGTTCAGTATCCTAACTTATCTCGACATGGCATCCGAACCTTCTAAGCAGTCCGAATCCGGCGAAACCACATTTCTTGGGACCTAGGCGTAACAGCTCCGAGCTCTGGAGCTCGAGATGCGAAGCAGACTGGCACCTCAACTCATGTCCGATTCGTTTCAGCCCCCATTGCCGTTCAAGCTTTTCGTGGTACTGGTGGCCATAAATCTACATACAGGAATAGCTAAATCTACATATGCCAAGGATTTTCGGGGCACACGGGGCGCATTTATCACTCTCGCCCCACCATACTAATTTGTACTGCGCGGCAAGGCCACCTATGCATCTACGGAGGAGAGAATCCTCAATTGCCTTGAGTCGATTTTTAAAGCTATTCACACTTCAAGCAACATGTTTGCTTTTACTGGCGGACCTTGCGGACCTACGCCACCAGCAGCAATGTACCCTGATATCCCTACTGGTTTTACTACTGTAGAAGGGAATAACCCAATAAACCACACAACAAGAGAGGTAGCATGTAGTGAGGTACGGGAGAGACTCTAAGTGTAGGAAATCGCAGATCGATCAAATCTAAAGATAATACATATCTGAAGAGCATAAAAAGTCGAGGGAGGGGAGGAGAAAAAAGTGTATTAGATAATATCTATGAAAAGTTCTTGGTTGTTGAGTTGTTTTCAAGTGATGAACCCTTTTATGTGGAAAGAGCCTATCCGGTCAGGTGACAAAGGAGCTACCAGAGTCTTCCCCACCACACTACTATTCAAGCACATGCTAAGGCTAATGGCTATGCCTTGGTATAGCGAGATCTAAAGCCGCGGCGTGCATTATTTGTCTGCGATCGTGAGGGCAAATACAAGCCAAAGGAGAAGCAAAACGATGCACATTCTACAAGGAAACGCTTGAATACTGGCTCGAAGAACAAATTTGTATGGTGGGCCAAGGGTGATAAATGCACCCTGCGGATTCCCCGAAAATCCTTGGCATATGTAGATTTAGCTATTCCTGTATGTAGATTTAGCTGGGGCCTTAATCTATTGTGGGAGGGATAAAGCCCAATAAACCACACAACAAGAGAGGTAGCAAGTAGTGAGGTATGGGAGAGATTCTAGGTGTAGGAAATCGCAGATCGATCAAATCAAAAGTCGAGGGGGGGAGGGAGGGGAAAAAAAGTGTATTAGATAATATCTATGAAAAGTTCTTCGTTGTTGAGTTGTTTTGAAGTGTTGAGCCGTCTATCCTGTCAGGTGAGAAAGAAGCTACCGAGAGCCTTCCCCACCACCTATCTTATTCAATTTTAATTGATTAGAATAGAATATTAATTAATTAATTTGAATAATTCTGACACACTGGCTGTAAAAGAGGAAAGAATCAGATCGATCGGCAGAACCATACCAAAGTCTGTAAGATAATTCATCTCTTGAGCCAAAAATTGGTCGTCTCTCATGGTTCTAATATGGCATCTAGGCCAGAAGCAATACCATTTAGAATTGAACTAAAGATACAGAAATATTTATAATAAATATTCAACGTGTTACCACTACATTATATAACTCATAAGAAAAATATTATTTTCTTATTTATTTATAAGTATACTTGAATTTTTTTTAAATTTTACAAAATTTAAAATATAAAAATAAATCTTTAAAATTAATTAATAACTTTATAGGGACGGGGTAATGCCGACCCGGCAAACGGAAGTATTTGAGTGGTTCCGACAAGAGAGGTGGCGGATGATATGGGAGTAGAAGTGGCGCTGACTGTATATTTCATATGTTAGTAAACAAGAATAGGGGGGTTGGCAGGGCGTAGCGAGGCACGGTCAGGAGGAAGGAGTGTATCTTTGGGGATACCCAGAGACAGAACCTATTTGTAGGAATATTAATTTTAGTATAACCGTTCAAGGAAGCGTTAAAAGAATTCAATTATTATAAAGTTGGTATTCACAGCCCCAAACCCGTTTATATTGAAATTTTAGACCGTCCCTCTTCCTAATCCAGATGATATATACCAGGGATCTGTTTAAGAAATTTAAGTGTTTATGCCAAAGGAGTTTCAAGGAGGGGTTGTCAGCGTGACAAATGATTTGATTTGATTTGATTAGGGGGTCCTAATCAAAATCAAATCAAGGCCAAAATTCACGTAATCAAATCATTGATTTTGATTATAATTGATTATTTACATACAAATAATTGATTATAATCTAATTATAATCTGATTATAATCTGATTATCAACAGTAGCAAATCAAATCAAATCAGATTATAATCAATTATAATTGATTAGCTTGATTTTTCTTTCTCACGCTGGGGGTTGTGGATACCTAGTATATCAGGCATACCTCCCAGCCGGACGCGTGGAGATGTTATATTACTCCCATTACTTCCCCGCCCCGCCCTTTTCAAGTCTATTAGCCAATTGACAATAGGTTAATAATCATCTCAATTTCAGTATATAATCTCATAAAGAGGTCTTGCAGATATACCACTATCAGAGAATAAGTAGTCGGCGTCCTAAATACTACCCAAATACAAAGTACGAGGCGGACTCTTCCAGAATCGAAATCTCTAGTCCTCTTCCCAGGCTCTACTAATAACAGAGGATATTAGCTTATTAAAGTCTTTGATTATTTAGCTGCCAAGTATATCAAGAAGGAAAATACTCTCATCATCTGTATAAGAACTCTCTAAAATAACCTAGAGCTCTCAAAGACAGTTAGGCTCATCAGAGACCTGAAAGCCGAAGGACGAACTGTTAGTATACTCACTATACCAGACCGACTCTAAGAAGGGTTAAACCGCGAGAGCTCTGATACAATCCTCAAGGGTGATAAGGACCGTCACTAGCTGAGGGAAGGCTATTTTATCGCCAGACAACTAAGTCCGGATTTCGTCCTGAAGGAGAAGAAAGACTACTATATCTAAGTAGCCCTGCAATGCTTTCTAGCCCATAGTACCGCACCCCCCATCTTATATCCAAGTAGCCCTGCGGGACCATCTGCCTCGTATCGAGGGAGCAAAAAAATAACACCAAGCTAAATGCTCCAACAAAAAGAAAATGAATGTATCTGGCACTGGTGAATAAGGTGATGGCGACAAAAACAAGAGAACATGATGATACTGTAGACTAATTGAACCAAAAAGACAAGGCTAAAACCAAATCCAAAATCCAAATTTCAGGTATATGCTACACTCCCTTGAATATGCAACCCGCTAAATGAACACCGAATGCCACAGAAGACTCCTGATCGCCAGACCTTGACCTTGACCTTGAACATGACCTAAGCCCAAGAATGCCAACCCCTGGCCTTTGACCCAGCCCCAAACCCCCACCATGAACAAATGAATGATGCGATAAGAATATCTAATGTCTGCTAACTGCCGCAAGATAAATAAGGAATTGACGCAGAGAAAACAAGTAATGGGGAACAGAACGAGAATAGCACAACTCGACTCGGTGTATGGAGCGTCGTACAATAGGAGACGATGACTCGATAGACGAAGGACGAGGACGGATCATCGTGATATCGATAACACAGATCCACTAATGAGTCGACTTACAACATCGACAAAGTTGCAAGATGTTGTGCAGAAGACATGCGTATGTAGGGGGTACGAGATCGGACTAGGATCGAGACGCGCAAAACCACGTATCATCTGGTTTGTCGAGGACAACCTCAATATCCGCTCTCGCCAATTACAGAGCCCAGGCAATTCACGTACGCGGCACCTGCTGACTCTGACTCCCAATCCTGTTCTCACCCCCTGTAGCCGCCGCCTCCGCTGGATTGCGATGATTTGGATAGTTCAAGGTCTGTAACTGAGCAGAAGCGTCGCCGGCAGTCGCAGGACCAGTTTCGCCATACATGTCCCATGAGCCTCGATTGCTGGAGTTGCTCGGGGGTTGATACTGGTGCGGTGTTTGCATGTGATGCTGCCCTCCCTGCCAGTGGCTCGGTCCGTCGTGGGGGTGTTGTGGCGTGCGGAGATCAGGAGGGCCACCCTGATCGTGAGGCGAGAGAACTCGAGCAGGGATGTTGGAGGCGTACGTTGAAGTGGTCGAGCCAGATATCGATCGGGGCGACACTTCTCCATCGTGGTCACTTGCGTATGTTGAGATACCCGCATTCGATCCTTCGGTGACATACCCTGACGAACTGACTGGCGTAAGAAGTGTTCGTCCTGGTGGCAGTGTCGAGGATGGGCTGGCAGACTGATCCAACGTCAGCATTTGATCACGGTAGTTTCTCGCTCGCGATACTTACGTATTTACCAATGATCTTCTTCAGTGCGGAAGCCAGATCTTTCCAATGGAAGACTTTGACATCCTTCTCAATATTCCTCGGTTTCGGTGCCGGGAATGCCATGATGACCTTGAAAAATTCTTCACTGTCAGACTTTCCCTTCGATACAGTCAGTGGGCGGGAGCCCTCCAGATTTCGTCGTATCCTGTTCTTTTCCTCCTTAGTGAATCGAGCAGCGACCAGTTGTTCCAGTAGATAGATGGTATCGACGCTTGTGACAAAACATTCCTGTTTCTCCTTCCAGTACATGCAGCTGATACAAACACTGTTCGGGGGTCGGTCGTCTGGCGAAACGGCTTGGAAGGTGGTCGTGATAGTACTGCCTGACTGTGACCGCCTGAAATGTACAAGCCGTCTTCTCGACTCCCACTCCTCATCCGACCAGTGCACTGCCATCTCTTCAAGATCTCCCTTAATCTCGAGCTTTGCTTTGTGGGGGTACAAAACATATGCGCTGAACTGACCTGGATGACCTCCGTGTGGTGTAGTTGCTAGACTAGGTGTGTTTTGTTGCAGAGTAGAAGTCCTGATCAAAGGTGGATTTGTTGTCGATGCTGGTGTCGGGAGCGATGCTAAACTAGGCCGCTGCAGCCCCAGACTTGATTGCACTCCCGGACTACGTGCCATTGAAGAACTTTGGTACGAACCCCACTTGCCTGGTTGGGGTGACTGTGCCTTGATAGTTGGTGGAGATGCCGGGCCGGATGCCGAGTAGTACCAGAGATTCCTGACTTGTTGTCCCTGGTAGCTTCCCGCAGAACGGTTGTACTGTGGTATAAGGTTGTTGTAGTTATTGCTGGGCTGAAGATATGGCAAGAAAGTTGGAGTTCCCTCACTTTGACCATACCCGTACGTGCTGTACTCCTCCTTCGGCCTTAAATGTTGGCTGGACGTTCGCTTCAAGGGACTCCTCATATCTCTTGAATCTGTTGACAGTTTCCTTTTCCTGGAATTCTCCTGAGATGTGCTGTTCTCGTTCTGACCATCAATATACGTAAATTGCCCAGCATCCACCTTCTCAATCGCATCTCCATCACCACTCTCCATGAACATGCATAAAGGTACTATTAAGGAGTGCCATCCGGTGACACTGAATGATGGTACTTCAGCAGTCACTGTGTATGAGCAGATAGCCCCCTGCTGGCTGACTTTCTGCAGGGAAGCGGGACATTTGCGTTGTCCAAACGTCACAAAGAAAACTGGCGCAGTATCTGTCATCAGCTCGTACAGAGATGTGATGTAAACGTAGATTTTGGTGCCGGATGTTCCTCTTTGGGGCGTGAATGATGTTATCTCTGGCACCGTCGTTCCGACGTTCAAGTAAGGTCCGGATTGGTTGTCATAAAGAGCGCGCACCTGATTCGGAGGGTATGTCATGGGTGTCAGCTGAGGTGTCGTTTGGTAGACTTGCGCGGTAGTTGATGCCGGACCCGGTGGTTGGGAGCCGTAGCTTGGGGCCGCGTATGGAAAAGAGTTTTCGGGATAACTTCGCCCAGGGTCATAGCCTACTAAACTGTAAGTAAAAATGCAGACCACACTGATGCGTCCAGAACTACGCCACCAAATACACATACCATGAAGCTGCGGCGGTTGCGATTTCCCGTAGACATCCTTTGGGGAATCCGCCCTGGCCACAAGGCCCCCCTCGTACTCGTCGAGTATAATCGGTCTGTTAGAGGAAGGGTGTTCAGGCTGTGGTGAAATATTAGCAAAAGTTTAAGAAAGTCCTGCAACAACTTGAAAAGATGCACCTACTTCGAACAGTCTGTATGTTGAATATGCCAGTTTGACGGTGGTAAAGGCAAAAGCTCGAGCGCGAGCAGCGGCAAGAGACAATCTAAGTTCAGATGAACTTCTGGGGTGGTTGTCGAGACGTTGCAATTTGGTTGAGAAATTCAATGGAATGCGGGAAAGATTGGCCAAGCGTTATGACAATCACGAGGAGCAGATCGTGCCCTGGCGTTACAGTTTCTATTGACCAAGAGACTACTGAAGATTCACTCGGTCGAGGAGCAGATACAAGTCTTTATAAGTCTGGGGGAGGGACATGACCCTGGCGGACATGTGGGCCTCTGAAACGAGAACAACAAGGCTATCTGTTCCCAATTATGCCTCACTGAAGGATTCCGTCGTATATCAAATAAACGACTAATTGGCGTTTCGGTAGGGCAGGCAGGGCGGCACCCAAAAAGGTGTCCAGGCACCAGGGCGAGTGGTGTGGCTAACACCAAGTCGGTTGTTCCTTGGTAAGACATGGGCAGAGACTTGACAGGCACCAACCGGATACAGGCGGGAAACATTTTAGACACTGAGCTCTGGAGCTCGGAGCTGACTAACCATCATTGAAAGGGACATCAAAGACGGATGTATTTTATAGGACCTGGTAAAGATTCCATTAACAGCGGTTCAGTGGAACAAAATCAAAAGCTGGGGGTCGTAAACCCCTCCCCGTATCACAGAGTTCACTACACCACTACCATCTCCAAACATTCTGTCGTTGTTATGTAGAGACTTTCCCAGAACTTGTCAATTTTTAAAGATCGACATTGAAAAATCCATTTCACTTGATTTTGAGATGTCTTGGATATGTCTGGAACATAAAATGAAGGCCCACCCACTTGTAAATCACGATTACAGCATTCTAGACAGCAATTTAATAGGCAGATGATTGGAGCATTGTTCTGAAATACGTTGTCATCTGGAATCCCTCACCGTTGGAGAGATCACAGGAGCGGAGGTACGACTAGGCGAGAGTATATAAAGTAGCCAGTCTTGTACAGGGGGTCTCATATACAATGATCCAGT
This sequence comes from Leptodontidium sp. 2 PMI_412, assembly GCA_021432625.1. Classification (NCBI taxonomy): domain Eukaryota; kingdom Fungi; phylum Ascomycota; class Leotiomycetes; order Helotiales; family Leptodontidiaceae; genus Leptodontidium; species Leptodontidium sp. 2 PMI_412. The sequence goes on from MU270805.1 coordinate 14,917, forward strand.
GAAGTTTCGAATCACTATCACCGTAGATAGGGAGTTCGAATCAATTACCATCACATTAGCCATCACACGAGTTTATAGAGAAACATTCCATCAATTAAACAAAGATAAACGGTATGCCGGCACTCCGCTATCCATGTGCTGGCTTCTATCAAAGTTACAGAAAATGACTCCAGGCCCATGCGTGCATCTCAACTGACTACGGGACGTGAGTACATCTCAACTTGACTGCCCCGGTGCGGTGTCATAAACAGTAAGGTTGTCCGAAGTTCCAGCAGTAAGGATCGCGGGACCACCGACCGTGTTCTGCCTTGAGGATGCTTTGCGCCGTCCTCTGCGTTTTGTCAGGGCTACATATTCTATAAATGACCAGTTCCCTCTTGTCTTCACCTCTCTTCTCGCCCATCTTCTCACCCAACTTCTTATCCATCTTCTTACGGTCTTACCTATCTCCTCACATATCTTTCACCCATCTTCTCACACGTTCTCACACACGTTCTCACACATCTCCTCACCCATATTCCCTTCCCCTTCTCTCCTCTCTCCAACCCCTCTCCCATTTCTCCAGGAAGACCTTCTTTTCTCGTCTCCACTCTAGATATCCACATCCGCACATGCACAGTTCTGCAAGCCATGAGCACTGAACAGGCAAAAGGATGTTGGAGAGGACTGAATCCAGACGAGCAGATAGAGGCAGCCTTGAGGGATGGGCTCTCCGAGGACAGGTCTAGGATCGATAGCAATCTCGTTCACAGAAAACTAAATGAAGAGACCAGCCAACCACGGTACGACGCGATGTGGGATTTTTGGGAAGCGTACGTTGCCGAGTGCTGATACAGCGACGACCCCCTGTTACTTCGGCGACGACCCCCCCCCCCCCCCCCCTTGTTTTTATGGCAGAAAACACGGTGTCCCCGCAAGTACTGCGGCAGTAAATTAGAGTAGTTGCACCCGCCAAAATCAATGTAATAGTACTTTAAGATGCATTTTACGTGCTGATGTTAAAACTAGAAAGAGAGACTAATACTGAGTTACTGGGATTACAACAAAATCATCGTCCGGAACGATAGCTCTAGACAACTGTAATGCTACTGGGATTTGGAAAGCACGTATTTCAGCGCTAAATTGAGGATTTGCAGCTATCCTAGGCATCGCAGATGTCCCCTCATTTGGGTGAGGGCAATTCGACCTATTATGCCCTGTAGACTTACAGCCTACGCACCTCTTCCGATCATGGTTATGGACTACGCAGGCAGAGCAATGAGGCAATGCAGTTTGACCATTCTCGCGCGGGGTAGCCTCAAATTGGCTTAGAATACGCCCCGATTCTGCGAGCCTAGCTTTGTTGAATTGTCTTGCTTGTGCCCTAGCCTCTGCCTCCCTAGATCTTCGAATATTTCGTGCAATTGGATCGAGTATTGGCAAAGGAGGGAGCTCGTATGCGAAGCCTGGAGGTGGTCGAATTAGGTGCCAATGAGGGTGGAAATCGTAAGAGGTAATAGCTAGGGTAGAAATTAGTAAAGGAAAGTCAAAGATCTTACGGAATACTCACTTTGATTCGCTGTCGTTCTCTCCCAAATCATATGCCAACACGGCATACCCATTGACCTCTTCCAAGAGCCTGTACAGGGGTATTTGGCCATATCGTTCTTCCGCAAATGGTCTTGAAACAGCAAG
>MU270806.1:0-16485 GCA_021432625.1 Leptodontidium sp. 2 PMI_412
ACAGCTCCACCATTATCTACAGCTCTGCCAGAGACTCGTCCTGCCAGTTTATCGGTAGCACGTTGGAAGGCCTTACAGAAACAACACGAGCAGAACGTGACAGTGAGTACAGCACCTCTCCAGGCAGAACTTGAACGCTGGTTTCAGTTGGCACCTGTGGACTGGGGCAATAACGATTCTCCCGATTTCGTACGCGTTTGGTGGAAAGAGCATGCCTTCCAATGGCCTCGTCTTGCCGCGGCAGCTAGAGACCTGCTGCCCTGCTCTGCTTCAGAAGTTGACGTTGAACGACTATTCAGTGGTTGCAGAGATGAGTACGGTATCAGACGTCATTCGTTGAAGTCAGAAACTGTACGAGTCTTGACGCTTTTACGGAGTGCGTACGAATCGGAAGATACTGTCGATACAGCTCTGATTAAGGCGGCAATGGAGCTTGATATTCAAGCACCAAAGAACAGTATTTTGTGGCGTCCTGACAATGTGGCAGGACAGTTGACAGAGGGTAAGTTAGTCCTTGATTTGTATGCAATTTCCTAACAAAAGTAAAACACAGATACCATCATGTCCGATCCTCTTAGATCTTCGACAACTACAATTCCTCCGATCCCCGCTCCCTCCGCCCCTACAACTCCAACATCGACTCCAATAGCTACTCTGACAGCTTGATTATACACACAAGGCATAAGACTTGCCTTTGCAGAGATTTACAAGTCGAATAATATGGGGAATTGCTGTCAAATTGGGTACAAGGGGAGTGCTGTCAGATTAGATATTTAGGTCAAGAATTCAAGGCTGATTCAATGAATCCTTCGAATCGACTTTTAAAAGCTTTGAATCTGATGAATCAGAGGCCCGAATTCCTTGAATCGTACATACGAATATTCGATTCATTCGATTCAAGTTTCATTCAAAAAATTCAAAAAATTTAGCTTCAATTGCCAGCCCTAAGAAGTTCTGTTGAAGACGTTATTCAGCAGCCCGTTGGGTTACTCGTACACTGCCTTTCGCCAGGCCGCTTTGCTGTATGAAGAGACTTTTACGGTCGAGCCTCCAGCAAGTCCTCAGACCGGCAATCACTGCACGGTTTCACGCATTTCCCACGGCACCTCGCATGTGTCGAGACTGGGCTCCGGTTCTAGGCGAATATGCAAAGGACGACAGTTGAGGGGCGTTCTTCCGCCTTCGCGGTGAGGGCCTTAACTTTCGTCGCGACAATGCGTTCCTTGAGGTGCGAACTGACTTCTGGTCGTTTTGCTTGCGGCGCCGCGGGGGCCTCAATTACTTCAATCGTATCCTACACGTCGCTTGACGCGGCTCTGGACCATTCCAATGCCTTCAGCGTCTGGACGCGTTCTCGACTCGACAGACTGTCTAGGACTACCTTACGGGTGCCTTAACACTCCGGCGACCAATTCACGTTACCTCGAAGCTTCGACAACCTTCTAGCAATTGGTATGTGGCAAAGGATTGGGATATATAAGGTGGGAGGAAGTCTGCTCTAGATTAGCAACCGAACCTTCTGGTACATAGACAGCCACTGTAGTTTCAATCACGAGTATTGACTGCAAGCCCTGACTAAGGGCTAACCACTTGCTCAAAATCCGTAAGGTCATTTCCGAGTTGTTGGAGAGTGAGGATTGTTTCGTGAACGAGTGATAACCGTGAGTACCGAAACCGAGGTCGAGTTTCCTTGGCGGAAGCGTGTAGCCTTTGCTCTTCTCCAATCGAACGAAATTGCTGCACGCAATTAACAAGGCGTTGCTACCATGTCACGGTCGAGTAGAGAGTTTGTAAAAGCACAATATTCTCTATCTAACGATTTACGGTACACCCTTTTTAAAGTCCAATACACATATTAAGGCTGCCCTTCATGAACGCCCAGACTTAGAAGATATTAAAACTAATTCTATACCCCCAATGACTTGCCCCTGTCCTTTATTATACTGTCATCGACTGTCCCAGGTCGCGTAAAGGATTTGATTCCGAGACAGCAGGACAGTAGTTCTGCACAATCACTCCAGGTAGGGTCTTTAACATAGCCAAGTCAAGACCAACCTGATCCACAGCTACAATGATTCCGTCAAAAGTGGCGAGATGCTCTGCTCGCCAGTTTTTGTCTGTGTCCATCTTTGGGATGTAAGAAAGAGCATCAGACGAGACCAATGGGTCGGCAAATTCTACGTATACATCCCAATCGCTCATCAAAGCCACAATGATTGCGACCCCCGGTGAGTTACTCAACACACTCTGCCCGCGCTTGAAGCCAACCCCCACGACGAGAATCCGCGTACGTCGAGCTTCTGGTGTCGATGTTTTCTGATCCATCGTAAGTATGGAGCGCATGAAGCGATCCGCAAGGTCTGCTGGACGCCGCCAGGACGTCTCGGTCGCGTGTTGCAGAATTGGCATTGAACATGTAGAGAGGAGGTAATATGGATTGACTGGGATACAGTGACCACCGATGCCCGGTCCAGGTCGGAAAGGAAGATATCCAAAAGGTTTCGAAGCAGCTGCTCGACTTACCTCCCAGGCGTCAATCCCGAGAGTGTTGCACGCATCGGCCATCTCGTTGGCGTACGCGGCACATATCATTCTCTGGCAATTCTCGTAGAGCTTGGTCATCTCTGCTGCCTCGGGGGATGAGACCGAGACGATGGTCTTGAAGACGCGGCCATAGAGCTCGTGGATTGATTCAAGTGATGCAGAGTCAAGACCAGAAATGACTTTGGGAATGTCCTTGAAGGCGGGAAATACCCGTCCGGGATCGACTCTCTGTGTGACCAATTTAGTTCATGAATTTGTGAAGAAGTTTATTAGGGGATTAGGCTCACCTCTGGCGACATGCCCACTTTCAATCTCTTCGATGATATGAGCGGACCTAAGAGCTTTCGGGTCATACCGACGGCAACAGAACTCTCTACGACCACTGTTGATCCTGGCCTTGCATATCGCTCTACGCTGGCCACTGCACTCTGCAGGTACGTTGTATTGATAGTCTTGTCCTGATTAAGAACGGTGGGCACAGAGATGAGGAAGTAATCCGCTTCTGACAGATCAGCAGCACTCGATGTGCAGCGTACAGGTAAGTTCTTGAATTCTTTCGCAACTTCGCAGAGTCTTCTTTCGCTGACGTCAAATGCGAGAACGTTATATTGCTGAGCAAATGCTGATGCCAGATGTGTGCCGACATAACCAACTCCAATGACGGCGACAAGTGAATCGGACTTTGTTGTGCTCAATGTTCTGTCTTGGCTTGGGCTCGTATTCATATACCAGTCCAGACGAACTTCATCTTCAGGAGGTGTAGGAGGCAGGAATGCTGGCAATGTGGGCAATGATTTCGAAGGCTTCTCAAGTTCCTTCTGAAGATCTGCCCCGAGCAATTGGATCGACATGGCGTGAAGAAGGAAGATTTTGTAGAAATCTGAGTAGGGTCATACAAAGATGGCTGAAGGGTTGATACCTTGGCTGAGGATGATCCAACGTAAGTAAGGTAAATGTGGAATACGATGGGCTTTTGAGTTATATGCTTTGCACCACTGTATCTGAGCTCAGAATTCTGGACCTTTCAATCTCCCCTTCCTGGAGGGCTATTCGCATTCTCTTCCCCCTGCTTTTTTTTGACTGATACACGAACGCCACAGCAAAACGGGGAAACCCATAAATGAAAAGGTCATAGGGCGTTCAACAGATTGTTGGCTTGTCTCACAAAGGTCCTTGTCAGGACTGAGAATGTATGCATCGCGTCGACGGGCCGAGGCCACTTCGCGGCTCGCCAGGTCTCCAGCTGTGGGTGTGTGGTGGACTTTCTCCGCCCAACCGCAAGGATATGGTCTACGGGACTTTCCGGGTTGCCGCAAAGCTTACCACGGTGATCGGGACCTGCAGCGCCATGTTCTCGATACGGAAGGTACGTAAGGCGTACGTTTCGTACGTGGGTTCGGTTACCCCTTTCCGCTGTGACGCCATGAACTGACCAGTACTATCCCCCCCCCCCCCCCCGGGAGATAATGTTAAAATGCGGGCTGGAAACCTCTAGAATTATCAGCTCACCGCTTCTAAATGCAGGAAAGTGTAAACATCATTAAATTGCTAGTATTTTGTAGGTCCTCCTCGTGCATTAATCACAGCCTGACATCTCCGCTACTAAGAATCGTAAAAGGTCTTAATATAATCCTCTAGTATAGCATTCTAAGCCTCTTATAGGATTTGTTTGAGTCGAGAAAGAGGTACTTTTGCAGCGTCGTAATAAGCGTCGTAATAATAAGCTTGAATCCAGTTTTTCATCTAATTCTAAACATATTCGATAAAGTTAAGATCCGGAGAGTATTAAGGGAACTTTATATAAGGTATTTTACGCCTTTTTAAGTTCGTATATATCGCTTTGGATCGATAGCATAACGCGTTATCTTGCATCTAAATAACGTCCCACCCCACCATTCCGCCCACCTTTTACACCAAAAATAGCGATTTTGAGGTATTAATATCTTTATAACTAATTAATGTAAATTTATAATTTTTTTATATTCGTACTTATTAGCTCTTCTTAACTGACTTTACAAAGACAAATGTAATTTGGATTATGAATTATTACGTAATATTAGATTTAAGTTTTTACATACAAAAAACACAAAAAACACGTACTAATAACTTCATTAATAATTAATATAATTTCATAAAACTTGAAATACATAAATATTGTATACAAATCTTGAAGTTTTAAGAATTTTGAAGTAATTGTATTAGTAGTTGTGTTTTAATTAAGTAAATAATTTCTCTCATATAAATTATTTGTATGGTGCTTTATATTTTACTTAATTATAAAATTATTATTAATAGAATTAACTTGAAACTCAGAAATCATGAAATTTCATATAAAATACACTTTAATTATAAGTTTCAAGTTTTTATATTAATAATTGTGGAAGTTATTAGAAAAATAAGAAAAATCATTTTTACACCAAATTTGTATGAGAGAAATTTCTTAGACTTTAAATACTTAGTTTGTAATATTACGCAATATGAAATGAACATCACTATAAAATGTAAAAGATCTTATAAAAAATATTACAAATCTTTAGTTTCAGCTTATTCTATTAACAAATAATAAAAATATTAATTGTTAAAAGTGGTGAGTTTTGGTGTAAAAGGGTGGGCGGAATGGTGGGGTAGGACGTTAAGGCTTTGATTCGGGTGCATTTGAATAAACATTTGCACGTTATTTAGTATAATAGCGTTGTATTTCATCGAATTCATCGAACCCCACTCCTCCTAAAAAACAGTTGGCCCCTTCTTTCTTAAAGCAATTATACTGTAGAACATCTAAGCAGGTTGTTTGCTATATTTATATTATAAATATTCGGGCTGGTATCGATCGGATCCATCGATTTTGCAAGTAACATACGATTATATATATGCTCTTTAAATGCCTAAACCTCATCTGAAAAAATTTGTAATAGTACAGTACACGTTTAGCAGATTAATTAATAGCCTCGGAAGTAAAGTCGAGTCGCTCTTGCCAAACTATAGGATCGTTCGAAAACCCCTTCTTTTTCGAGACTCTTCGGCCGTAACTAATAAGCTTAAAGGCCGTACGGATAGCCTTCTCTCTAACGCCTTGTAACTCGAGCTCAAGTGGAGCGACCGAAGGTATATGTTTGAGGCCTATTCGACGATGTGAAGGTGAAGCTAAAAGCCACTGCTCAAGGCGTTGTCGTTTCGGAGTATCGATTTTCGTTACGTGGCCTCGTCGAGTATGTTAAGGGGTATTTCTATAGTCTTTAGCATGTTAAATCTGTCGGAGCGTGTAGCCTAGCTTTGAGTGTATCTCTCGAGGGTTATGACCGAGCTCGAGAGCTGTTTTAATTCGAATTCGATTAGTACGGGTTGTTAAAGGTGCATATCCTCGTTTAGGCGTCGGCGGAGTGTTTCTATCTTGCGTAGAGATCTGCGATTCCTTTCGAGGGCTATTCTGAGAGTCCCAGGTTCGAGTTAAGGCTTGAGAGGCTAATATAAGCGAAAGTGAAAGCTGTAAAGGTGCTTGAGAATCGGGAACTTCATAAATAAGACGTACAGGCGTTTGCGGCGTGCAAAGAAGGTCTTGAATATTCATAATCATCGATATCGTACGTGTTGTATTAATTTGATTAAGTTAAGTCTTATAGAGCTCTGTAAAACTGAGGATTTTCTGCCGGCAGAGTAGTTAACGTCCCACCCCTCCCTTTCGACCACCCCTACCTTTCGACCACCCTTTTACACCAAAAACAGCGTTTTTGAGGTATTAATATCTTGATAACGAATTAATGAAACTTTATAATTTTTTTATATTTATATTTATTAGTTCTTATAGACTAAGTTCACAAGAGCAAATGTAATTTAAATCATAAATTATTACATAATATTAAATTTCAGTTTTTACGTACAAAAAACGTCAAAAATCACTTACTAATAACTTCTTGAATAATTAATATAATTATATAAAACTTAAAACACATAAAGATTAAATAGAGATCTTGAAGTTTTAAAAGTTTTAAAGTAATTGTATTAGTAGTTACTGTTTTATTAAGTAATTAATATCTCTCATACAAATTTTTTGTATGGTGCTTTATATTTTACTTAATTATAAAACTATTACTAATGGAATTAGCTTCAAACTCACAAATCCTAAAGTATCATATGAAATATACCTTTATATCAAGTTTCAAGTCCTTATATTAATAATAAAAAAAGTTATTAAAAAATAAGAAAAATCGTTTTCACACCAAATTTGTATGAGAGAAAATTTTTAAACTTCAAATACTTAGTTTGTAATATAATGTAATATGAAATGATTAAAATTATTATTGTCTAAAATATCTTATTAAAAATATTCGAAACCTTGAATTTTAGCTTATTTCATTAATAAATGATAGAGATATCAATTATTTAAAGTGGTGAGTTTTCGTGTAAAAGGGTGGTCGAAAGGGAGGGGTGGGATGTTACGTAATACTGATTCTAGCAGGTTCCGCGCTCTTTGATTGGCTAAAGGCCCCCTGGCAAAGAACCTAGTCAATTCTAACGATTTAACATTATGTCCGCGGGGGGAGAGGGAGGGGGGATAGTATTACAACGATACCCAGGAAATCGACATTGAGCTGCTCTCCCGCCAGTACGCGGACCGCTCCTCACAGAGCCTCCATCGCCGCCGGCCTCACCTCTGAATCTCGTCCTGCAATCGAGTGCCGCACTGCAAATGGGATACCAGGTGCCTAATACGTCGACGTTTGGCCGGCCCGTCGTGCCCATCTCGCTCACCGACGCATTCCACGAGTATCGCTTCGATTGGCTTCCTGGGATCGTATCTTTTTACCTCGACGGCGCGTGGATCTGGGATTTGAAGGACGACAACGTGCCCGCGATGCCTTCTGCGCTGTTGCTCTCACATTGGAGCTATGGAGCGCCAGGGCGGAGTCGAGACCCGCCGCTCGAGGACGCAGTGATAACTATCGGCTACGTGAAGGCCTATTTCAACAGCTCGAATCCTACTTCGTACAGGCCCAAACTATTCCGGATTTCACGTCTGTGCTTCTACGCTGACTTAAACCTAGAAAGATATAAAAATTGTGAAATCCTGATATTTTATTCGTTAAAAACCCTTGTTCTTAGTAAAACATTCGACAGGTGCACGGACGAGAAATCTTGATTAGTTTGGGCCTGTACGAAGTATACAAAAAGTAGGTTGAAGGGGCATAAAGCAGCGTAATAGAATCATGATTTGAGTGGTCAGAAACCCCGGTCAACTAGAACCTAGAAGTACTAGAACCACCCACACGGTTCGTGGGGAATTATTTATCCTCACCAAGTAGAGTTCCCAACCATATGCACGGACGATCCTCTCCAGGAGCTCCTGCAGAGCCAAGTACACTAACGAAGAGCTTGGGAAGCGCTCTGTAAGGGGGAGAAAAAAGTGGCCGATTTTGGCGAGTCGCCGGAGTGCGAAGTTGTCGCGTTTCTACTCACAACCGTCTAATTAATCCTTATAGAAAAAAGGCAAAAAGACTTAATAGTTATTTTTGGAGTGTTAATAAAGACGGATTAGATTTTAATTCATTTTGTGTTGTGAAAATTCGTGGTTAGTACTTTACTTTTGATGTTCCGCACGTGCCGCAATCCGCCACTTTTTTCTCCCCCTTACAGGCGCTATTACCAATGCGATGCCAAGTCCAGCCCCAAGATGTAAGGTACAATGCGGCTCACCAACTCAGCTGGCAGAGTATTGGAAATCCTGCAGTTAGAGGCTGGAAATGTTTCTCAATCAAGCAGAGGGGCCAAGCCCTACACCAAGCTCTGCTGTTGTTTTCCTTTTCCTTCCTCTTCGCGCTTTCGTTATCTCATAGATTTAGAAGCTCAGATGCCTCGCTCTGGTTCCTAACTTCGTCCATTCGTTTTATCCTTACCTCGTTCTTCGTTCTTTGTTCTTGTAGCCATACTTTTACTCGCAATTGCACCGCATAGCAGGCGTCAAGATGGTTGCTCCTGGGCCAGTTACGAATCCATTCGCAGATGTTGTTTCTTCTCCGGAAGAGGTGCACCTGAAACCAGGCAGTACCATCGCTGACAGTGAAGTGAGTACCTACATGGAGAATCCTATCACCCATGGGTCCCAGTCAGGCTCCCTCTTCGACTTTTCCACTCGTGCTGGTACTCCGGATAAGAAGAGCCAGTTCGACAAGGGATCGATTCTCTCCGAGAAATGCGGCAAGAAATACACGAGCAGAGTGGAGGAATTCGAGGATCTCGTTACCCAAGTGGAAGCAAAGCCAGCATTTCAAGATCCCGACGGTATTTTGGAGCGCAAGGGGAAAAGACGAATGAAGTGGTGGAAGCTTGGCTTCTCCAGTCTTATTTTCGGCTTCAAGTATGCTTCCCTCTATTCTGTATTCTTCCCAAGTACTGACGGAGTGTAGTACCTTTCTCCTCTTTGGCTCTTGGTGGTTTAAGGGATATCACTATGTCTTCCTGCCATTCATCGCTTTCGGTGTCGCCGTAAATTTCTCTGTGGTCGTTTCCCTCGTCTTATGGAAAGCAGTGCGCTTCTTCATTCCAGAGAAGAAACTGCCCGCGCCGGATACACTAGAGTCGCTCATGCTCGTTATACCCTGCTACAATGAGACCGAAGATGAACTGCGGAATTCATTGGACTCACTCGTCGAACAGAAGGGTATCGAGAAGCATCGTCAGGCCCTCTTTATTATGGTCGACGGGAGAGTCCGCGGCCCAGGAATGGAGGAAACCACAGCCGACGCCCTACTGAACACCATCCTGACGGAGAAGACACTATCTGTAACGATCAAGAACGCATACACGGGCTGGGACAATTCTCCCATGGATATCATCTTGCAGAAAGGAACTTACAAAGGCTTGTCATACATGTGCATCGTCAAGATGCAGAACAAAGGCAAAAGAGATGGTCTTATCCTTCTTCGCTCTTTTGGTATGTCCCAAGGTTTGTTTTACTTCGAATTCGACTAATTGTTTATATAGCCTACATGTTTAATCTCAGGAATGAAAATCCTGCTACGATCCTCTCCCAGAGACTTTTTGGAGAGATGGCGTCTTTCGTACTCGACGACTGCGGCATAGACAACTTCCACTCGATCGTGGGCATGGATGCAGACACTATATTCGATCCATGGTGCATTTATCATCTTGTGTCGGAACTGAGGTCAGCCATGCACCGAATCTGTATCGGCTGGTTTTGCTTACATATAGTAGATATCCAAATTGTTACGGCGTCTGCGGTGTCGTTACTGTTGATTTCAAAGATGGCGACTGGAACTTGTGGCGGCTTATGCAGAACGCCGCGTATACTATCAGCCAAGGACTTCCCCGCCTACACCAGTCCACCGTGACGCACAAAGTTTCGTGTCTCCCTGGCTGTTGCCAGATTCTCAAAGTCTGCGAAGAGAACAACGGAGATTATACATTGCGCGAGCTCTTCGGTTATTGTCCCAGCCCGAACGACTCAATGCTGAAGCATCTCCGGGGCTCATACAGCGAGGACAGAAACCACGTTTGCCATGTGCTAACTTCGAGACCACACGTGCAGACACGACAGGCGATCAAGGCTATTGCATGGACTGACGTTCCTACGTCGCTAAGTGTCTTCATGTCGCAGCGCAAGCGATGGTCCATGGGTGCAACGGTTAATGATTTACACCTGTTTACCTCCAGAGGGACTCAATGGTTTGAGAGAATTCGCTCCTTCTCAAACATCCAGACTTGGTTCTGCAACATTTTCATAATGGGCTCTATTGCCGGGTTGATCCATGCCGCTACGTGTAAGTACATCCTTATCATACATACCCTTTGGCACTCCGCTAATTTGCTTTAGCTGTCCCCTGGTATGTCACCGTGGGCTTCCTTGGGGGTGTAATTATCCCTTACATCTACATGGTCACGCTTGTTTTCTGGATGCCTCCCACTCCGAAGGCCAAAGCTCAATTCTTGCTGGGACTGGTAATCTATTTTTTCACGGGACCCTTTCTCACAATCGCTATTCAATTCTACACGACTTACCATCTGGATTCCTTCTCGTGGGGGAAAACTCGAAGAGTCGTCTCCGAAGACAACGACAATGGCAGCAACTCGTTGGAGGACGAGAAAGCATCGACGCTCAACGACGACGAGTCCACTGTTGGACTTGCAAGAACTACATAATCTAATTCTAGAATAGTCATTCTCTAAGAGAAAAGTCTGTATAGTACATTCTAGGGGTAATTGGTAATTTATATACAAAAAGATGTCCGGCCAAAAAGGCACGTGACGAGCTTAGGTAGCTAAAAGGGGATTGCGAGGGTCTCAAGGTACTGGCGACTTAAACTTCACGCAGTCACGCCTTGAGCAAAGGAACTAGCGTAAAGCAAACACTTATTGTTGGTAGAATGTAGATATCTCAAGTGCCTTTACACCTTGTGCAAAGCTTCAGCTTCTCCTTCCCATAGTCTGAATAGAATCGCTTTTGCAACTACAGACTCCCTACGAACTGAGGTGGCCAACGCAGAAGAGCGCATACCAGCATCCGCCATTCCTGACACTCATATATTATTGATCTGGCACCCGACCACGCCCGCCGTTTCTTTTCTTGTTCAAAATTGCACACTATCGATTTCTCCACACATCATATTTCCTATTCGCTGGCGTTTGCCGTACCAACAGTCCGAACGCCCGCTCACACCATTGACTGCAACCTGCGGGGCGAGATTCATGTGAATCAAGAACTGTGCTTTTGCCACTGTGAAGGCCACTTTGTCTCCATCTAACCAATACTGGGGCGCGCGAGTCAACTATTTTGCTGTCTCCTGCACAAAGGCACGGTCTTGTGTAACATTTATTTGGGCGTCTCTTCTTCAGCTGTTTGTGCGCACGGCTGGGAGCTCCCATGTTGGTGGAAAAATTGCCCATGTTCGTTTCATTGCAGTCCTATCAAGGACCTGACTACTCCCCCCAGGGATTTTTAATTCCTAGACATAAGGTGATACCGCCACCCTCACCCCAGATGTCACCCCAGGGATTGACCAATGCTTGGAAAAGGTTCGCATGCTGCTCTTAATCACTGAATCTCTACTGAAATGATATATGAAGTTAATGAATTCATGCATCATGGAGCTAGAGAATCAACATATTCCGGTCCTAAAGACCTCACCGCATTCAAGTAAGGATCTATCAAGAGATGACAGACTACGAATTCAGACCCTCTACTATACTGGTGGCTGGACGATTTCAGACCTTCGCCTTCAATGCTCACACATCACTCGGGACCAGATCGAATATACCCTTAACTACCGTCCTACTCCTCCAGAATTAAATATATTAGACCCTTCTCTTTATCCTTATTCCAATACATATTAATACGACGCTCCTCGTAGATCCCCATATAAATTAATACCCTAGAAAGACGTATATTTCCTCCGGAACTATATCTTACTGTTACCGCGCTTTTTCTTATTTAACTCGCATTCATTATAAGTTCACATAATAATTTATATTAAAAGTGATAATTTATAAGAGAGCAAGCGTAAGGATAAAATAAAGTAGTCGAATAAGTGTGCAGACGGAAGGAAAAAGAGTAGTAAAGTCGCTATAACAAGCCGCGGGGATTCGCATTCAAAGGGCTCAAAAGTAACGCTTATAACTGGTCCGAATTCGTCTAATATAATTTATAAAACTTGAGGTTTCGCCTTCTTTTTAAGGGGGGAAGCTTCTAGATCACTAGAATATTACAGAGGCTTGGAATTCGATTACAGACGCAGAAGTACGAGATGTTAATAGATACTATGCCACAGGTGTCACGATTGTATTGTTGCTCGTGGAGGGCCTACAAAGTGGTAGATAGCTTCAATTTCAACGTCCCAAAAGCAGCGGGTAGCAAAGTAGAGAGATATAGAGTGTCACGATCAAAAGCTTTCACTGTGTTTAGGAATTAAAAGCTCCTGGGGGAGTAGTCCACATCTGCCACGGCCTGTCACCGTCACATTGCAGACGCTCGAAATTCAGCCGCGTTCCTGCGCCACCAACCTTGGCAATACTTGGTAGTAGGGATGAATAAGTTCACCCCTAGCATTTGCTTTTAGCATCTTCGGCCCAACAAATATACCAAGACTTGCTTTTGTGTTGTCCTGTGTCCCTAGCTGAGGCTGACTCCAAAACCGTTGAGGGTGAACTTATTTATCCCAACACCAAAGTACTTGGATACCGAGCGTCCCGTACAACCTACCGGGCTTTATTCCTGGTGACAACGCGCAATGAGATGAAATCAAGGGCTCTGGCAAAAACAAAACATGGTATTTTCGCGCCCGCTTCCAAATTAAGAAAAAGAGCGAGCGTTTCCCGTGACAAAGTCGAAGAACTGGCACAGTATGACACATCGGACGACCGCTCTAGGACCCGTGGCTTGCGTGTGGCGACTTCTCAGCCGCAAATGTAATTTTTCGTTCAGAATGGGGGAAATTGCTATTGGGTCCGAATCCCAATGCCTGGCCGTCCAAGATAGAACCGGGTGGACGGCGTCAAAGGTGGAGAGTCAGGCGCCCTCGTGAGCGAACCCTTGTTGTCATTTCGATGTGTGCCCTCCACAACCTCTCTAGCGAGCGCCCTGTCGCATTCATTCATGACCTAGATCATCGTTGAGAATTTGCAACGGGCCTTGACCGCCATCAAGTATATCCCCCTCTCGCGCAAATAGTTGGCACCTCACTCATACGATTCAGAATTTTCCATCATAATATCGACAGTCGATTGAATTCATTGAAGCTTCTCTCCCCCTCTGCAGAACTTTTAAATCGCTTCGTGGACATGGCTCCGACAGTCCCTCGCCTCCTTCCGGTTCTCTGGGCCCTCTCAGCTGTCTTCGGGTTATTCCCTCTGACTTCTGCCTCCCCCCAACCCCTCACCAAACGTGCAGCACCTCCCTTCGGCCAGGTAATAAACAGTTGTACCGTGCCAGGAGTGTTAGCTCCAGCCTTTGACGATGGACCGTGGATCTACACAGACGCGATTCTTGACAAGTCAGTTTCCATTGAAGATAGCTTCGATCGCTCGCAGTATTAACGCGAACTGTAGGATGGCGGCTGCTAATTTCAAGGCAACCTGGTTTATCAACGGTCACAACAAGGATGATATCTACAAGTACAACGCTACGATCCGGAAAATGGTCAGCCTAGGTCATCAAATTGGTTCTCATACGTAAGCAAAGCCCCTTTGGTAAACGTTCAAGCCCTAACTCCTTTGTTCTGGTTAGCTGGAGTCATCAGGATCTTACGACTTTGAGCGTAGCCGACCAGAGGTTGCAAATGACCCAGCTCGAGGAAGCCCTTGTCAATATCTTAGGTTATTTCCCTTACTACATGCGACCCCCGTTTTTGGCGTACAACGCTCAGGTTCTCGACACCATGCGGGATCTCGAATATGTCGTTATCATTGGAGATCTAAACACCAAAGATTGGCAATACCAGTCAGCAGACCTCATCGTTAACGCGGAACAATTGTTCTTGAACGGTCTTGCTGCCGGTGGAAGCATAGCTGAAGCGCACGATCCGGACTACTACACTGCCACTGATCTCATCGACTTCATGATAGGCACAGTCCAGAATCGGAGTATAATAAGTAACAATTCCTCATTCGCGATATCGACAGGGGCAGATGCTAATCTATAAAGCCGTACCCATTGGCCAGTGCATGGGGCAACCTCAAGCGGATTGGTATCGTACAACACGCACTGCACGATCATCTACCACAGTATGGATTCTATCCCCGTTGCATATTTGAGCATAATACTTATGTCCGCCTAGTCCAGCACCAGCACCACCGCCTCGCCGACCTCAACCGTAGTTATTTCTCCCAATGGAAGGTGTGGACTAGTCAACAATGGCCTGAATCTTGGCTATACATGCCCAACAGGAGGATGCTGCAGCAAATACGGTTATTGTGGGACTACATCGGATTACTGTTCTTCTGGCAATTGCCAACCCGCCTACGGAACTTGCACTGCACCACCGCCACCCGGAAGTACTACTCCTGACGGTACCTGCGGCAATGTTTCCAATGGAAATAACCACGGTTATATTTGCAAAACAGGGCAGTGCTGTAGTAAATATGGTTGGTGTGGGACAACAATAGACTACTGTGGAACAGGTTGTCAATTAGCATTTGGCACATGTCCTGCCTAATAGTAGTTTCCTTAATGAATTCAGTTGCTGAATATCTTTTTTAGTAGGGAATACGGCGGTAGGGGCCAGAGATGATGTTCCGTCCACTCTCCGAAGGAGCTCGTATATTCTAAGTCTTGTTATACAATTGTATGATTTACGTAACAGGTATACTCTATTGATCTACCGCTGCTGTCGTCGGTCTGGCATCGTCTGTTTGATTGGTTAATTGAATAAGCTTTGTTCTAAATATAACCTTTCGTAACGTTAGGCGTAACTTTATATAGGGTAGTGGTAATTAACCTCCGACGAGCTAGGTTCCCAACCCCGATATTTCCAATGAATGATACATTAATTTCCACCTAATTGAACTTTATTTCTGGTGGTACTAATGTCACTGTATATATTTTTATTCTTTTTGTGAATCCAGCTCGTAAATTCAACTTTGAACCTGTTAATTCTTGATTCTTTACTTTCCATCCATTATCTTTTGGAATTACCTTACAGTATGGCTTCTCTTGCAACCGCCATTGATATCAACGACGGCGATTCTGATTTGACTACTCTTAATTTAGGGGATACGCCTACAAATCCATAAAGCAACGATACCCCTCAAATTCAAGCTTTCCAAAGAGCTTTGGGCGACAAAATCCAATATCAACAGGTCCTTGATAGTATACCTCAAGATCACCAAATTAAGGTTAAATCGATTCGATTTATTACCTATGAGCCATATCGTACGCCTAGGGAAGTCAAGGATGCGTGGTATTGGGGGCCCGAGCAAGCATCTAAGCTTTTCCGGGTAACCAAGGGTATATATCCTGTCTATCTAATATACAGTACTAATTGGCCTAGGGAAAGATAAACGGGGCAAATCTCTTCAAAACCGGAAGTACTAGAAGTGCCGATGGTGCGATTATACTTAATTTTCCACTGCCAATTCTCAGAATAAAATCGATCACCTAATGCGAACCCACGGAATATCAGAGCATAGCAAGAGGACGCCAATTCAGCCTACAATACACTGGAATGGTAAACCCATAACGGAAAAAGTATCAATTCGCCAAGCTAAAGCATACGTCAACGTCGCTGTTATAGTCAAAAGACAGCCATTTATCGATGCTCTAGTAGCCTTCGTCGTCATCTATCAACTTTCACTTAGTCTAATAGTCAATACGTTGTTTATTAAGCTGTTGGAGGTGTTATACCCGAATATTAGTCAACTGCTACCCCAGGCCAGCAAAACCATACGCAAATAGATCATAACTGCTTTTGAAGCCCGGAAAGAGGTGTTAAAGGAGGAACTACGCCAATCCATCAACAAAATACACTTCTCATTTAATCTTTGGACTTCTCCCAACCATTTGGCTCTAATAGGCATCGTTGCACATTATATAGACGCCACAGGAGTTAATAAATCAGTAAGTCATGTTTACCTTAATGTTTTTGGTCGGATATTAGAAGTGCCCCCCGTATCCGGTCCAACTTCACTTGATTATTTCTCATCTGCCACGCAACATTTCTAGGAGATAGTTAAATATTCTAATAGTGCTTAATCAGCTTATCAAAACGTACTACTTAGATTTTTATAATATTGCGTGGCAAATGAACAATTCGCCGATGCGCATTTGTTGGATTTTCTCACCACATACCTTCACTTTTAGAAAACATGACTAACTTAATAATTCTTGATTTCTAGACTTTGCTGGCTATTCGACAGCTCCATGGCTCTCATTCGGGGGAGAATCAAGCGGAGGTTATTATACAAGTGATCAACGACTACGAATTGAAGGACAATATT